>JAODOY010000857.1:0-13350 GCA_025399855.1 Forbesichthys papilliferus | reverse complement strand
GCACCTTAAGCGTGCTTCACAGCTAGGCTACTCCAAAAATTCCAATGAAATGTAAATACTTTTATGGGCAATGGAAAGGCTACTTTGTGGATACTTTGCATGCTGTTGACTGTATAGCGTTGCTAAAGTTAGATAGCCAGCTGTTAGCTAAGAAGTCGCTTATACTGTACAGTATAACAAAAATAACACGGTTGGTAATTGTTTTATTATTTGCAGTACATGTCCTGCAATAAATAAACACATTTTTGGTCAATAGACTCTTATGGACGCTTTTGGTTTAGCAGTATTGCTAGTGGGAGAGATGTGTACATGGCCTAGCATACGGGGTAATTGATTCAGCCGATGCTGTGGGTTTCTATCTTCGATCTTCTATCTTCAGAAAATATTCATTGCGGATTGGAGGCCAAATAAAATGTCAAATGTTGTAAAGCTTGTCTGGTTTTGAGTAGTTCAATTTCATATTATAAGATCAATAGCTGAAGCCACATCATAGTGAGCTTCGACTTCCCACCATGTTTCGATATGGGAAAAAATACGTTTATGTGTGGTGTTTTGAACCACCAACTTCAGAACTCATAGCACAAAGCTTAAACGACTGAGCTAATTCGTCAGTATTGGTTAACTACTATGTTAGAAACGTAATATAGACATACTAAATAGACATACTAAACAAAACCAAAAATAAGTATGTTCAGGAAGAATAAAACTAAACTAGAAAACCCGGTTGAAAGATGAATTAATACAAAATCTGAATGTATATTATACATAAAAGCTACTATGTCATGATCCACTGTATGGCTCTCTCGCAGATTCTGTAGAGCGAGAGACGTAGTCCATCTGCATCCCACATACAGTTACAATAATTATAACTCTGGCGCCTCTACTGGCCTTCTCAAGTACTCGCAGTAAACGCACAGTAAAACGGTATATTTATGAACAGTCAAAAGACAGAAGCACCTGAACAAACTGCTAAATATCCATGTATAATCCAAGTTGTGTCACAATGGTTAGTTCAGAGTATCTTTCAGCTAGTAAAAATGTACTACAGAAGTTGCAGTAGGCAGTCAGACTGAAACGCAAAGTGCCGTTTATCGTGACATTTTTCATTTTATAGTCCAGGAGCGGCATGACGTCCCCACGCTTAAGTTAACCACCCAGAAAATCACTGGACAGACAGAGAGTGAAATAAATATAGGGAATATTTTGTGATTCAAATAGAAGTTGATTTTCATAGTTTGTATGTGTTTATATTAAGCCTCTACATCCTTTAATGACATGCTAAGACTAAAATGACTGATTTACCTTGACTATCCCTTTAAGATAAATGTGACGAATATATTGGTAACATTCAATTATAATCTGGGAATCAGCTATTTTACATCTAATCAGGGTCTTAAAATAATTTCCGGATGTAAACGGGAATTCATTTGGTTTCCAAATTGAGGACAGGTCTGCTGAGCATATAAACATAGTAATCATGTAGAGTGAATCACACAACAACTTTAAGACACCCGATTACAAGAGAAACAGTCGTGTAGTGTGTGCTGCACATTCATCTAACGACTTAGAAAGTCATGTAGTGTTAACTCGACATTAGTCTGACGAACAAATAATAAGTCAACTGTCCTTGTAATGTCTACTGCAAGGTGCTGGAAAGGATGGTTCAGCCGATAGTCTAACTTACTCTCGCAAGGGTTCTAGATGGGGCCTGGGAGTGTGCCCATCTGGTCTACATGTGTTTTGTTGATCTGGACAAGGTTTATGACTGGGTATCCTGGGGGATACTGTGGGAGGTGCTGCAGGAGTATGGAGTGAGGGGGTCCCTTCTAAGGGCAATCCAATCCTTGTATGTCCAAAGCAAGAGCTGTGTATGGATTCTCAGCAGTTGGCCTTCCGCAGGGCTGCACTTTGTCACAAATTCTGTTTTTGATATTCATGGGAAGACTAACAGCTTTCAGAGATGGCACATTTTTCTACATTATAATGTTTGTCTTCAATCTGCCAACAGAGACATATGAGCTGCAAGTCCCAGAAAACCAGAAGCTGAATGAGAAGTTTGGTGTTCTAGAGCTGGAGGACAAAGACCAGATTCAGAACAAAGACCCCATCTTTACAGTCACAACAATTGTTAACAGCAGGTTTAATGTTGTACGGAATGTCAACAAAGATGGCAGCCTGGTTCTTAAGCAGGTAGGTTCCTACACCCTTTCCCTAAATAAATGGGAAGTGGTTTGACTATGTGTTAGTTTGTTGTGTTGATTAGACACTTTCAGGGTCACATTTGTAAGGTTAAGTTACAGTAACATGTAGAGCCCTATTTAAATCAAATCTAAGTGCTCAGTCTAAAGCGTACAAACTGCATTTAGGGAATGTCCAAGTACACTTTTACGTTTTTTCCCGCTTGTTTACATTAAGGCGGATAACACAGATGAATAAAACTGTCAGGCACATGGTTCGAAAGGGTTGTATATACTCTTTTTTATTTTAATTAATTGGTGTGTTTTAGGTATAATAACATACAATAAACCAATCAGATTGTCATCTCCCATTCCTTTTAAAAATATACCTAAACTATGGTTATTTAATGTAGTCTACACACACACATTTTTTAATACTTTCAATGTTTGTGCACACCTGCCGATCCCTGTGTGTGTAACAAGCAGAGTGTCTGCACATGTGCACTACTTTCCTATGTGCAAGTAGGAGATCATAGGCGCTACTACTTGCGTTGCTGCTTTGTGCCAGGTGTAACATTTACTTTTAAGTATAGCAGCATATATAGGTAGGCGTTTGCGGTTTGATTAATGTTTTTCTTTCTATCTGATCTTCAGGCCTTGGATTATGAGACTGAGAGCAGTTACAGTTTTACCGTCCACGTACAAGAGAATAACCTCCAGTCACCTGCTGACAATATGAACACTGCTATAACTAAAGCCCAGGTAAATGTAATTGAAGAAAAACACAACTGTGGCTTATTTTTTAAAGGACTCTAACAGCAGAACTGTGAGTTTAAAGATAGAAGTAGTACAGTACATGTTTTCCAGTGGTGTGCAGTCAGGCCCGTTAACCCCTTCAGAGAAGGGGTGACCAAGGTGAGACAAGAATGTTATGTTTAATTTATTAAACATTTTTCCCCTTTAATATGATATAAACATTGTATTTTCACAGATAGCCAATACAATATATTAATGTAAATGTATATCCATAACTGAAGTAGGCTATAAGCTTAATTCTGTGTCTTCTCACTACTTTTCCAGTCAGAGGAAAGGAGCAGTCTTTGTTAGCCAATCAAAGCTACTACATTTTCTCATTTAAACAATGTAGCTGTTCACTCCTCTTAAGACTCCTCCTCCTGAAAATATGAAGGGTGCTGTTTATGAGCGCTATGATTGTCAGATAGCACTTTTCCTATGGCAGGATTGTGACCACTCAAATTGACAATTTCAAAACATAATCGGATTAAAAGTTCGACCCCCTTCTTTTTCCCTGGGAGAATGGGTTACGTAGCCTGTAAAACCACATACACACACAGCCTGGCTACACATCCACATACACACAAATGGTATGCCAATAGCAGACTGTCGTAAACCTGGATGCCGGTTGCACGCAATTGCTAACTTTTTCTGAGCTTTTTCTCTGCAGATAACAGGCAGAGCGGGTGTATGGTAAAACTAGCATGATATCAGACAATTGTTTTACCACCATGGTGGTAAATTAAAACACTAAATTGGTTTGCGATAGTAAAGTCACACACACAGTCTGGCAATGCATACACACAAGCGAGCCTGCAGTACGCTCGCAACCTATCCAACCATCCATGATCACCTGCTTATCCAGAGTCGGGTCGCGGGGGCAGCAGCTCCAGCAGGAGACCCCACACTTCCCTTTCCCAAAACATTTTAACCAGCTCTGACTGGGGAATCCTGAGGCATTCCCAGGTCAGTGTGGAGATATAATCTTTCCAGCTAGTCCTGGGTCTTTATTGAGGCCTCCTCCCAGCTGGACGTGCCTGGAACACCTCCCCAGAAAAGCACCCAAGGGGCATCCTTACTAGATGTTCGCAGCTTAGACTACCGTTAACCCCTGACACAGCTGGTTGTTTATGATAGAGTTTTTGCTAACTTTTTCTGAGATTTTTCTCCACAGATAATCGGTGGAGCCACTGTGGTAGGGTAATACAATCATACAATTAGACATTAGCTTTACTACTGTGGCTGGCCTGCCAGTCCTCATCCGCATATTATCTGCATTGTGATTTACATTGCACCCATTGCTCATGCAATATTAACATAATTTATGTACATGTTGTTGGAATCTGGGTGGTTCTCCTACACCAGTTCCTGCGTGTTCTTTTTTGGAGTTGAAGTAGGAGGAAACAATGTGTCCAAGTTTAACAAAATCATCTTAAATAATAATAGTAGTAGATCAAAGATACATTTACAGAGCTCTGGACTACTTGTTTTCTTGACAACATGCAATATCAGCAGTTCACAAAGTCTGGCCCTGACTGTCCCTCGGCCCATTGATAATATTCTAGACAGTGTTTTCCCAATCTGATCTTGATTGAGTGTCATTGGACCTCTCTCACAATCCTTGAGGCCCTTGCCCGTTTCTCCTCCTGCTGGGCGTCGTTGCTAGGGAAGATATCTGTGAACACACTCTTCACGCCTCCACATCATGCCTATCTCCTGTTTACTAATAGTTTGTAAGTCAGAGTGCTGTCCCTATCTGTTTCCCTGCTCCCTGCTGACTCAGCATTTTGTTACTCATAAGACACTCTACTTCCTACACTGTTCACGCTTAATCAATAGTGGGACACACAAATAAGCTTCTGTAAGGATATCTTAACTGTTAAGCATAATCTTTTAGTCCCAGTGTGATGATGACCTCTCATGCCTGCCTGGCAACTACTCTGAGCCGAAGTCACCGAGACCAAACGTTCCACACGCTTGACCTTGAGAGACAGCTGACTCCACTATTTTCTCCTGCAAAGCCTGTTGTTTACTTTCTGTAACTTTCCACTAGTCTTCCATTGTGTTTACTTTTAAGCAATAACATAGCACCCTCTTAAGCCCTTATAAGATCTAATATATATCTAAAATAGACTATCAAAAATGTAAAGCAAACTTTTCTACAATATGCATGTGCCAGGGTGTCCTAAATAATAATGAATCAATAAAATATTGAATAGGATCAGGCTATATACAGTAGATATCCTACAATAATGTAGAAAAAAAAAGACACCATCGAACTGCACGCCGGGTGGTAAGGGGGGAGTAGTAGTAGGTCTGGGAAATATGGACATCGGATCTGAAGGGTCGCCTTGCACGCCACTGATATTTTCATAGTTTAATGAATAGATCAAACCAACATTATGAACACATTTTCAATATGATTGGAGTTCCATCTTTGCATTAAACAGGTGTAAATTAACACATGAACACCTATCTAATTTCTACCAATAAACTACGGTGACAGGTTAACATTAAGGTGATGGATGTGGATGAAGCACCAGTATTTTCCAAACCAACCTATACCTTCACTATTCTGGAGGAAACTATGCTAACCAACATAGGCATGGTCACTGCAAGTGACCCTGACAGTGAAAAGAACAGCATACGGTAATTGTCTATCTATCTATCTAATAAAAATATTTATGGATCAAAATCAACCAATCTGCATCACAATATAGTTATAGTTTCTATTTCTCTATGTGTATCTAGATACTCTATAGAAGATAAGGACTGTTCTATGAGTATCAACCCAATTACAGGCCAGCTGTCCACATTGAGGAAGTTGGACAGAGAGCTAACTCCAACACAAATATGCCAGGTCAAGGCTCAGGAGAAGCCAAATGGTAAAACCACATTTTTGTTTTACTCAAACACAAGCACACAGTTCAAGGTTTTTGTCTGGTTTATTTGGAAATCAGATAATTATTGTTGTGATTACATTACATGTAATTATTCTTTACACTGTAGGTCTGCATTCATTTGTCAAAGTTAACATTGTGGTCCAGGACATCAACGACAACGAGCCTGAGCTTATTTGGGATGAGATCTTTGTCTGTGAGAACGACAGGTCAAGAACGGTATAAAGGCCCTAGTCTTATTTTCCCTACTCATATGTATTATCTCATGTATTACCTTAATCAGACATACAAGAAACTTATGTATTTCTATGTAAAAGAATGTTTGGTTTGTGATCTCTATGTTTCCCCATCTGCCTTTCAGGTGCTGGGGAGGCTTGGAGCCAAAGATATAGACGACCAGCCTGCTCGCTTTAGTTTTGTGTTGGCTAAGCCTAACGCTAACTTCACCCTCAAAGACATTGGCAGTAAGGCTCTAAATCTGAGTCCTCTGTACTGTATGTGGGTGCTGGATGGGTTTTCTTGTGTAAAGCAAATGCAGAGCTTTGTTTGTAAATAAGCAATATATGTTAGAAACCCATTCCTGTAAACGTGAAAACACTGTTAACTACTGGTGTGTATATAGTATTACATTGTGAAGTTAGATCATTACATTACATTAATTTAATCAATTCTATGTTCAGCATTTTTTATGAGGGCCAGAACCTGGAGACTATACATTTATTTAATCTCCCACTTTTCCCATGCCATGAGGATATATAAGTGTAGCGCAGTGGTTCAGCATATCAGCACATCAGTTTGAGTAAAAACGGAAATAATACAAAGTAGAAAATCAGTTTTACAGTAAATTGAACAATAAGGTATCTAATTTAAAACAATCATTTAATTTAATTACACTTTAAACTGTGTTAAAACGTATACATTCAAGAATGATTTATTTAATACTGACATAGCACTGTAGATGTACTTGTTTTCATTCTGTCCGGTACTTTTTATTTCAGCCTCATGCAACTCCATTCAGTTTGACTTTGCAGCGAAACTCAGTCTAGAGAACTTAGAAGTCATGGTGTTTCAAGTCTGTAAACATAGTGTATTGCCAATCAGCATCATACTGTTAGCTATGGCGGTGGTTTAATTGTGACGTAAATGTCATGAAAACAACTCCAGTCGAAAATGACTAGATGATACAATAGAGCAGTTGTTTTATTAGAATTTATTAGAAGAGAAAAAGGCTTAGCTCAATGGAAATATGTATATATAAACTGCAAGAGTGGATACCAAAAGTCTGGTTCACAGGTTTGTCCAATTGCAAAAAGTATTTTTTGGAAGCACCTGCCCATTTGAAACAGTTTCAATCAACAGCTCCCCAGAGAAATGTGTCTTAACAGACAGATGTCTGGTGTGTCAGGCTAATTGCTGCATAACTTCTATCAATCATAAACCCCGTCCATCCACATAATCTGCCATATTTTCCCCTGCAACTGTCATGTTTGCACAGAGGAAAGGACGCAAACGTGAGACACTTAGTAAACTTAAAAGCAGGTTTAATAATAAAAAAAAGGCAAAAACACGGGGAGCAAACATTAAAAGTTACCTGAACAGGTAGATTTAAATCCACAATGACCAACACAGGACTGGGAAAAACACTAGGGCTAAATACACAAGTAGACAAGACAGGAAGACAGCAACAACCTAAATGCAAATGCATTCTAAATATATAAATTATTAAAAATGAAATGGTATATTTCCATCCATTCATCTTCGTCCGCTTATCCAGAGTCGGGTCGCGGGGGCAGCAGCTCCAGCAGGGGACCCCAAACCTCCCGTTCCCAAGCCACATTAGAAACCTCTGAAACATTTTAACCAGCTCTGATTGGGGAATCCCAAGGCGTTCCAAGGCCAGTGTGGAGATATAATCTCTTCACCTAGTCCTGGGTCTTCCCCGAGGCCTCCTCCCAGCTGGACGTGCCTGGAACACCTCCCAAGGGAGGCTCCCAGAGGGCATCCTTTCCAGATGCCCGTACTACCTTAACTGGCTCTTTTTGAAGTGAAGGAGTAGCGGTTCTACTCCGAGTTCTTCACGGATAGCTGAGCTTCTCACCCTATATCTAATGGGGAAACCTGCCACCCTCCTGAGAAAACCCATTTCAGCCGCTTGTACTTGTGATCTTGTTCTTTTGGTCATGCCCCACCCTTCATGACCATAGGTGAGGGTAGGAACAACAATTGATAGATTTAGAGCCAATAGATTAAAGCCAATAGATTGAGAGCTTTGCCTTCCGGCTCAGCTCTCTTTTCGTCACCATGGTGCGGTAAAGCGATTGCAATACCGCACCCGCTGCTCCAATTCTCCAGACAATCTCCCGCTCCATAGTTCCCTCACTCGCGAATAAGACCTCGAGGTACTTAAATTCCTTCACTTGGGGTAAGGACTCATTCCCTACCTGGAGTAGGCACTCCATCGGTTTCCATCTAAAGTCTACTCCAAGGTGCTGGAGAGGAGGGTTCGACTGATTGTCGAACCTCAGATTTAAGAACAATCAATCCTGGTAGTGGAACAACAGACCAGCTGTTTACTTTCGCAAGGATCCTGGAGGGTGCCTGGGAGTATGCCCTTTCGGTCTATATGTGTTTTGTGGATCTGGAGAAGGCGTATGACCAGGTCCTCCGGGAGATACTGTGGGAGGTGCTGCAGGAGTATGGGGTAAGGGAGTCCCTTTTTAAAGCAATCTAATCCCTGTATGTCCAAAGCGAGAGATTTGTACTGATTCTTAGCAGTAAATTGGACTCATTTCAGGTGTGGGTTGGTCTCCGCCAGGACTGCACTTTATCACCAATCCTGTTTGTGATATTCATGGACAGAGGATATCGAGGCGTAGTCATGGTGGGGAGGGGTTGCGGTTCGGTGGTCTGGGGATCTCATTGCTGCTTTTGCAGATGATGTGGTCCTAATCATCAGTCTGTGACCTCCAGCACTCACTGAATAAGTTCGCAGCCTAATGTGATGCTGCTGGAATGAGGATTAGCACCGCAAAATCTGAGGTGGTTCTCTGAAGGAAACTGATGGGATGCCTATTCCGGGTAAAGAATGAGTCCTTACTCCAAGTGAAGGAGTTCAAGTACCTAGGGGTCTTGTTCGGGAGTGAGGGGACATTGGAGTGATAGATTTGCCGGAGAATCAGAGCAGCGGGAGCGGTATTGCAATCACTTTACCGCACTGATGTGATGAAAAGAGAGCTATGTCTTCGTGTTTGCTCAGATTACTTCTGCCATTGTCTTCCTTATGCAAGCAAACATATTGCATGTTAAGTAGCCTACAAGTGAAACTGACTTGTGCATTCCAATGCATTGGAATAGGTAATTACTCTCCTTATGCATCTCTTCCCATGGTTTTGCATTGAGCTCTTAATTTTCCCTCAACCCTCCCATGAAATAAAACAGTAGATATTAAAAGGAAAGCACAATTTGCAATTCTGTGTTCCTGTGGAAGTTTTGTTTTCAGCCTATCTTTTTATAAACCTAGTAGTGTTTATTTTTCAGACAACTCAGCCTTGGTCATGCTAGAAGAAGGGTCCTTCAGCCTAAACGACCCCCAAGACTATAGTCTCGAGGTACTTATCGATGATGGAGGACGGCCCCCTAAAACTAGCATCACCCACCTGTCCGTGAAGGTGTGTGTTTGACCACGTCATTAAATCTGTTAAGTTTTCAACAATGACTAGTTGTGATTTTGCTTCTCTTTGATTAAAACCTTATTGTGCAATTTTGAACAAAACATGTTTATTTTCAGTCAATTGATTGGTCACTTGTTTAACACGTTTCCTTGCATCAGGTGTGTCAATGTGACACTCATCGTGTTCCAACACAGTGCAAGGCAGCAGCAGCTCTGAGAATTGGGGTCAGCGTACATGCCCTAATAGCCATGCTGCTGTGTATCCTCTCTATACTGGGTGAGTCTCATATACTACTATGCATTTGGATGGACATACAGACATACAGAGAGATTAACCGGCAGACTGACAGATAAACAAGCAGACATGTTAGACAGATTGACCATCTGACAGAGAGGCCAACAGCTGACAGATATGCATGCAAATAACAATATACCCTTCATTATTATAATTTAATCTAGCCATTGACAAAGCAGGATGAAATAGACAACGCAATGTGTGTATTTATCACCTTGTGCCCATGTTCTTTTAATGCTTTTAGTTAGAATGTAACAATCAATGATAGATGCAAAATGCTAGTGCCTGAGTGACAAAGACACACACAACATGCACACACTCACACAAAACATGGTTTATGTTTTTAGCTCTGTGATTTTAGTTTTATGAATAATGCACCCCAAGTGAAAATAATGCCTGTGGTTGTGATATTAATATTCTTCATCCATCCATCATCATTCAATCCTTGGTTAAGTCGTGGGGGCAGCAACTCAAGTAGAGCACCCCAAACCTCCCACAATAACAAACTCTGACTGAGGGATCCCAAGGCGTTCCAGGCCAGTGTGGATATATAATCTCTCCACCTAGTCCTGGGTCTTCACTGAGATCTCCTCCCAGCTGGATGTGCCTGGAACATCTTTTTGGGGAGGCGCCCA
Source organism: Forbesichthys papilliferus (assembly GCA_025399855.1). Lineage (NCBI taxonomy): Eukaryota > Metazoa > Chordata > Actinopteri > Percopsiformes > Amblyopsidae > Forbesichthys > Forbesichthys papilliferus. The sequence continues at coordinate 2,878 of JAODOY010000857.1, read as the reverse complement.
GTGGGCATCCCTTACCAGATGCCTTAACCACATCAACTGGCTCCTTTCCACGCAAAGGAGCAGCGGCTCTCCTCAGAGTTTCTCACAGATGACTTGGCTTCTAACCCTATGTCTAAGGAAGAAGCTAGCCACCCTCATGAAAAACTTTTTTTTTCGGTAGTTCTTTTGGTCATGACCCAACTTTCATGCAATATGTGAGGGTAGGAACGAAAATTGCTCAGTAGATCGAGTATTTCACCTTCCGATTCAGCTCTTTTCATCACAACAGTACAGTAAAGTGAATGCAATACCACCCCAGCTGCTCAGATTCTCCGGTCAATCTCCTGCTCCAGGTCCCTTCACTTGCGATGTAATATAATTTTCCTCGATAAAAATATAACAAATGTTTAATAAATGTATATTTTAATTAATTGGAATTATGAACAAAGCACAAACTGTCAAAGCCCAAATGCCAATCGTGTCCAAGCTTGGATAATAACGGCTGCCCAAGAGTATATGTAAGGTGTTTAGACAATGAACACTCACTGATAGTTTAACTGAACTATATTCTTGAGTGAGAGCCCACACGTCTCTCCCTCCACTGCCGACATACACTGCCGGTGAGCGATACTATTGCCAACACCCTTGAACATATAGACAACTTGCTTATACGTTTACTTGCTTGCGGATCTGACCATGGTCCTTGATCGGAATTACAAATTGAAACATCGAATAGGTCCAGCCTTGGCGTTCAATTGGTAAGTCTAAATTATTAACTAAAATCTTCCTTTTACAGTATCAACACAATTATAAGTTTCTGTTTATTATTTCGGTACTCAGCAGGTATTTTTTGACCTGAATGAGTATGGGTTCGTTTAAAAGAAAAATCCATGGTACTTCTCTGGTATACGGGTCTGTTTGTTGTTGGAACAGATCTCAATTTAGGGGTTTTTAATTGATGCAAATCAAAAAGATTTAGTAATTTTGGATCGGGTCCAATTTTTTTGGACCTGTGAAGACCTCTAATGCACGCATGCACGCGCGCACACACACACCATACTTATATGAACTTCCAGTCAAGCTGGCGTGTCAAATCATACACCTGTAGTCCAGCTGAGCAGGCAGCAAGTATGCCTGTCTTGTTTGATAAACCAATACTGCCATCTTACTCACAAATCAAAAGAAAATGATACAATTAATGAAAGCATCCCAAAGCATTGTATGGCTCAAGACTATGGCAATATAGTGTTTACCAGTGTTAGAGTAATCATACTTTTTGTCGTTGTAACGATTAACATAACGCGCTAGTTATGCAATTCAAGTAATCCAATACTACATTTCCACCCACACCTGTCAGGTAAGATACCCTCAGTTTCTTTTTAGTCTACTTGGTAACACTTTAAATTACCACACGGTAAGTACAAGGTAAGTACTGGCTAAGTACAGTGTAACAAAAAGTGTAAGTACAGGGTATGATTCCATTTTTTTGTTGTAATTACTGTGTATTTTACCAATATTTTACAAATAACATACCTAGAATTACAATGTCAAAATCACTGTACTTCTAAACTTAAGTATAGGTTACTTACAAGGGGCATCCTTACCAGATGCCAGTACCACCTCAACTGGCTCCTTTCAACGCGAAGGAGTAGCGGCTCTACTCTGAGTTCCTCACGGATAGATGAGCTTCTCACCCGATCTCTGAGGGAGAAGCCAGCCACCATCCTGAGGAAACCCATTTCGGCTGCTTGTACCCGTGATCTTGTTCTTTCGGTCATGACCCACCCTTCATGACCATAGGTGAGGGTAGGAACAAAAATTGCCCAGTAGATCGAGAGCTTTGCCTTCCGGCTCAGCTCTCTTTTCGTCACCACGGTGCGGTAAAGCATTTGCAATACCTCTCCCGCTGCTCCAATTCTCCGGCCAATCTCTCGATCCATAGTCCCCTCACTCGCGAACAAGACCCCGAGGTACTTAAACTCTTTCACTTGGGGTAAAGACTCATTCCCCACCTGGAATAGGCACTCCATCGGTTTTTGGCTGAGAACCATGGCCTCAGGTTTAGCGGTGCTAATTCTCATTCCAGCCGCTTCACACTCTGCTGCGAACCGATCCAGTGAGTGCTGGAGCTCACGGACCGATGATGCCATCAGGACCACATCATCTGCAAAAAGCAGCAACGAGCTCCTTAGGTTACCGAATCGCAACCCCTCTCCACCATGACTATGCCTCGATATTCTGTCTATGAATATCCTAAACAGGATTGGTGACAAAGACGCAGCACTGGCGGAGACCAACCCCAACCTGAAACGAGTCCGACTTACTGCCGAGAATCCGTACACAGCTCCCGCTTTGGACATACTGGATTGGATGGCTATTGGATTTCCCTTAAAATGGACCCCCTCACCCCATACTGCCGCAGCACCTTCCACAGTATCCCCCGGGGGACACGGTCATACGCCTTCTCTAGATCCACAAAGCACATGTAGACTGGAACCAGGCCCCCTACAGGACCCTTGCGAGAGCTGGTCCATTGTTCCACGACCAGGACGGAATCCACATTGTTGTTCTTTACTCTGAGGTTCGACAATTGGCCGAACCCTCCTCTCCAGCACCTTGGAGTAGACTTTACCAGGGAGGCTGAGTAGTATGATACCTCTGTAATTGGCACACACTCTCTGGTCCCTCTTGAGGGAAAACTCCACCCCGGTCTGCTACTCCTTTGGCACTGTCCCCGACTGTCCAGGTGTCTCCATCTTTGCCCATGTGCGCGTTGAAGTCTCCCAGTAGAATTATGGAGTCCCCTACTGGAGCCCCATACAGATCCAAGAAGGGCACAGAACGCCTTCCAGAACTGGGAAGAAAACTGAGGGCCTCTGTCAGAGACCATGTCTGTTGG
>JAODOY010000856.1:732-13352 GCA_025399855.1 Forbesichthys papilliferus | reverse complement strand
AGTGAGTGAGCGAGAGAGAGAGAGAGAGAGAGAGAGAGAGAGAGAGAGAGAGAGAGAGAGAGAGAGAGAGAGAGAGAGGCCAAAGTAATTGATACAAGAGCAAACATCTCTGCAGTTTCAGACCAAAAAAATGGATAAATAGACGAGGCGCTCTGCGAAGAGGTTCTAATTTAACAACCTCACCTCTACGAGTGCTATGCATTTCATTTAAACACTCACCATTGCCCATCATGGCTGTGAATATGTGCCTGCCGATATCTCTTCCATTTCACAGTCTCATTCTACACTATCTCGCTTTCAGCGGGACACATGTCTGCTTAGGACACCTCCCTTCGCTAATATCTGATGAAACATTGTGAATAATTACAATAAAATAATTGTGAAGACTTCTCTACCGCACATCTTGAGGGCTGAACAATGGGCCAACTCTGGCAGTTCATTATTCATACTGCACTCCTATTCACGCCTCTGTCTGTATGTAATAACATGGCGCTTGAGCACAGGTGCTCCATTTCGTATTGTAATTCCACTTTGGTTCATGGCGGCGGTCAATACTGGCAGAGGAACTGTGCTGTTATCGATCTGGACGGTCTGCTATTTCAGCAGCGTCAGAGCCGATACTGCTTCTTCTCCAAGACACGGTTGAGATCTGGGTGACTGTGCAACACGGTGGCCCTGTGGGTAGCACTGTGGCCTCACAGTAAGAAGGTCCCAGATTTGAACCCTGGTCGTCCAGGCCTGTATGTGTGGAGTTTGCTAAAACATGTCAGGTTAACTCTCCAGGCAGTGCCATGTGACACTGGCCTCTATCTGGAGTTGGTCCCCGGGCGCTGCACAGTCGCTGCCCACTGCTCCCTTGAGGGATGGGTTAAATGCAGAGGATGAATTTGAATAAATGTATGTGACAATAAAAGCACCTTTAGAAGAGTACCACTTTCTTGTTAGCCCGAGAGCATCCTTATGCATGAATAGCTGTCGGTCCACTCACCAGATTTTGCTGACAAAGCCAGTAAAACTGTTGAAACTTTTGAGACATTAAGAGCTGCGCACTTCCCACCGCACTCCGAATTTTCCCTAGGACTGGAGATAACACACACACACACACACACACACACACGTAAATGTCACTACTGAGAACTGTTTTAGAACAGAATAGAATGTGGTAACAAACTTGCACATTTTTTAAACTGAATAAATATGATTATGCTACAGTTATAAGGTGATTGACAAGCTTGGTTTGCTTGACAAAAGTAAAGTGTACCTGCACCCCAGCGCTGACTGAGCCTGACTCCACTCACTACAACTTAAATTAATGCGTCAAGGAGCTTAGTGAGGGGAGGGGAGGGGCTGAGAGGTGGACCCACATTAACATTAACGTTAACATTTGAATTTGATGACAAATGAGCATACTAAGTGTACCGTTGAAAATCAGCCAGGTGCTGCGGTGATATTTAACGAATATGACGTGTAGTTCTGTTTTCAGCCCATAAAATGTAGATTTGAATAAACTCAGGAATTTTGCCAATATCAATATTAACACCAGCATTGATGTGTCAGTAATGTCACTGAGTTTACAGCTCAAAAACACTTATTAGGGTGCAGTTACACTTTAATGTTAACATTTCACTATTGTTAAAAAGGCAAATTAAACAATAGACTTTATCGACTTGTTAATCAGTCAATAATAACCAGTCAGATTACCAGATTTTCCTTAGCAACACCTGATGTCCCCCAAACAAAGCAGCTGATGTCCCACCAAGCATTATAGTTATTAGACTACGCTAATGCTAAATAAAGACTTGGGCACCCTTTTTATAATTTTGTCATTCGATGTGTTTTGAGAACGTGCAATTCCAAGTTTTCGAGTTAACCGAGTTATCATGCCAGAGTCAGACTACAGTGTACAGTACGGTACAGCAGGAAGTTCATCCTCTTTTCAGACCAGAAAACACAGTTGGCTAAATTTATATTACGATGGATTAAAAGCTTGTGGGAGGCGGTTGAACTGAAAGTGAACAACATCAACAAACACATGGCTGTTAAAGGTAGGCTACAGTAAGATAAAACATGCATTTGCCTTTAGTATTGTTACGGCTACGTACTTGGCTGCTGTAACTGTTTATGCTTTTTCTGTACCAGCCAGAATAGCATTTACAGCCAGTGTTGGCTCTCATGTTGTGAATACCGGTAGTATGGTACAGAATATCCTTGACTTAAGTAGAGAGACAACTAGACTAATTTGGCAAGAAGCACACTGAAATATTATTAGGAATACGAGAGAGAATATCTAATGGCCCACAAGCTACTAAGGTTTGTAGGAAATTAGCAACCGTAACCAATGGGGGCAGGTCTTACTGCCCGGGTCGGAAAGGTCTATTCTGGTTGTTTTCATACTGTATCATCAAAATAATATTATGAATAATAGAAACAATCAAAGAAGCATGAAATAATAAAGTCCTCTCAAGAAAAAAATGTACTTTTTGGAAGAATGATCTGACTGAGACTTACCACTCCTCCAATGGAACATTTAACAGGGCAAGGGTTATTTAAAACAATCCAACATTTGGCAGGCATTACTTGTTGTCCATGCTTTTACATAACCGTAGTCAGAAACACATCAGTGTAGCAATACAGTACATTGCCATGCAATGCCGTGCAATGGCTAAAAATGCCCCTGTCCACCCACACAACTGTTTAGAGTTAATGCGGCATATGAGCCCTTTTCCCAGGACCATGTTGGCGTGTGCAGTGCCCTGCTTGATTGACATCTCCTCGACTCTCTAATGTCAGTCTGGCTGAACCTGTGAGGGCGAGCCAACCAAACCAACACCTTCCTTGTGATTGGACATTTTGAGGATTCACGCCCACCTGAGGAGTGGTTTCATCAGCCACGTTAACTTAAAACACATGTGTGGACATCCAGGGCCTTAAAGACAGTGGAGTCAGGGTGGTCATGGGCGGAGTCATGGGTGGAGTCATGGACGGAGTCAGGGGAGAGTCAGGGGGGAGTTAAGGTGGGTTAAGGTGAGTCAGGGTGAGTCGGGGGAGGGTTAAGGTGGGTCAGGGTGGGGTCAGGGGGGGTTAAGGGGTCAGGGTGTGTTCAGGGTGGGGTCAGGGTTGTTAAGGGGTCAGGGTGAGTCAGGGGTGGTTAAGGGGTTGGGGGGGGGGGGGGTCAGGGGGTGTTAAGGGGTCAGGGTGGGGTCAGGGGGGGTTAAGGGGTCAGGGTGGGGTCAGGGGGGGGGGTCAGGGGGTGTTAAGGGGTCAGGGTAGGGTCAGGCCAGGCCTGGCCAGGAGCAAAGAGCTGAAAGAGCCTTTTACCCTCAGGACACTCACTCTCCTCCGACAGGTCGTGCTCCTCCGCCTCCCTCTCCATGTCTTTGCACCAGCCCTCCATACGCTTGGTCTCGTTGTGGAGGAGCTGCATGAACCAGCTGCCGTCCCTACGCATGGGGGAAGCTCGGCCCGTCTCCGAGCCCTCCAGGCTGGGCTGGGCCAGCCAGGGGTCGGGCTGCGGGCTGGGGGGTCCGCTGGAGGTCCGGTAGTCCTCCCTGTAGCTGAACAGGCCCTGGGTGCGCACGGTGCGGATGGCCCCGTACTGTGTGGGCGTGCTGGGTTCCGAGTGCCGGCCGAACGCCCCGCCGAACTGCAGCCCCTTGTCCTCCATGGAGGGGAAGCCCTCCAGCTCCATGTCAGCCTGCACCGCCGTGGTCACGCTGTTGGAGCGCTTGAACCGCCCGTGCCTGCACACGCACGCACACACACACACACACACACACACACACACACACACAGGCAAGCACGCAGACGAGCACATGCATGTACATGCACATTGAAGGACCGAAACACACACACACAAACGCGCGCGTGAGTAAATGGCTAGGTAAATCGGAACGCAAACAAAGTGGTGCAGACAGCACCACACAACATTATCTCAGCCTTGGCAATGTGTCCAATTTAGGGGGCGGAGATTCTGTGGGATTGCCTATGGCAATGAAGGGAGGTGTTCTTGTTTTTATGGAGTTCAAATATCAACAATCTTTCTCCAGGATAGCATGTGATTAAAATGCTTCCTACCAACGTTCTTCCATTGAAAAGGTATACAAATGTGTCATTGACAGCTTGTAAATTAAAGTAGAATACTATAAAACACCAAAAACCACAAAAGAAAGTGTGTACAACATACCGTTTCATGTCTTCCACCTGGATTCCTATGGAGTGGAATTGTGGGAATCCTTTAGTCTCAGTCTCAGAGTCTGTCACAGCCTCAACCTGGTTGAAACAAGAACACCCAATTAACGCCGTTCCCAGGACCACGTTCCCACTGAATCATAGCTTGACATTTAAAAGTTTTGCACCAATTATTTCCTGCCACGTATTCATTAAACACAGTGTTTGCACCTGTGTACATCAAGACCATTTGTACCCTGATGTAAGAAGACACACAGAGTATCTAGTTCTATGAGAAATGAACCATAGTCTACCAGTATAACACCATTCTTTGCTATAGCCAGAATAGCAGCTATATGTTTAATAATAGCAATGTATAATCTGCACACTGAAGTGCAGATTAATCACTACAGTACAATACAATATACAGAGTATTGTTATAAAGTATTAAATATTATATAAAATGATACATTACATTTCATTTACCGTATAATCATTTAGATGGTAAACACTATACAGTGTGCTACTGTACAAATGGATAATTATGAGTGAGTACAATGAAAAGGGAGCCTATGACAAGACCATACATCAACGCAAAACACACATATTACAAATGCATGACTAATTTTACTTTAATTGTAAAAATGTAAAGTAAAGAATTGTGAGTCAAACTTAATGCATATCAACAGTATTTAGCTATGACAGTTTTGATATTTCTTTTAACATAATCACATTTGTGAACATACGTAAGATTTACATTTTATGAATACAGCAGTTTTGCATGTTAGACACTAACTCATATCATTTTTCATTTTTGTTTGTTGCAACTTTTGTCTTTCAACCATCAGGTATTATCAAGCTATTACTATTGATTAGAGCTTTAAACATTTTCAATGAGATAGCTTTCTAGAGTCCAACCCAAAACTACTTATTTTAAAGCCGTTACATATCTTAACAAATTTGATTCAAGAGACAACTTCAGGCATGTCATATTTAACATTGTAAATGCATATGCCTACTGTATTATTGCTACAATAAGCATATTCTGTGTAAACACACTAATGCGTTTGATTAGAGAACCCTATTTTCTCCAGAATACATCATTTAAAAATAGCACTTCATGGAATACTTTAGTTTTCATATTCTTTATCAGTCAGCTACTCAGAACTAAAGAGTTGGTCAATATTCTCACCAGCTCTGTAAATATTTTCACCAGCTCTGATCATAGCTGCAAGGACGCATGTAAAGATCTGTCGTAGAGACTTTTAAACTACTGACTGTGTTCATGGTTTCCTCTTTTGTGCCATGGCTTGCGAGCCAATGACTGAATCTGTTGTTAAGCAAGGGCGTTTTCATGCTACCTCCCTCTCAATATCTCCATGGATGGCTCACTTTATGAAGCCTGATGCATAATCCCCAGTGTGGCATCGGTGTCAAGGTTTTATTTCCAATGCTGTCACACGTAATGGATAGTAGACGAATGACCAACCTGAGATGGATATTACATTATACAATATAATGTTGATGGTGCCATGGAGGATGTCAGGGAAGAGGATGATGAGGATGATGATGATGAAGATGATGCTGGTGAAGACAAGAGAAGGTATCCATCATTGAACTTACAGTAATGCTGTGGTGTCAAGTTAGTTTACCTGTAAGCCTTAAGCACGACGCCTAACCCATACACCCACTCATGGTGATGGTAACCATAGGTCACTTTGGGTAAAAGCATCTGCTATACAACCATGAAGCTAGATATTTAACATAAATAATCTCTTTGTTCCTTAGCTCAGCATCAACCCAAAAAGTGTTAGTTAGCACCTCAAAACACAACACAACACATCACAACACCTCACAACACAACACAACACCTCACAACACCTCACAACACATCACAACACCTCACAACACATCACAACCTTACAACACAACACCTCACAACACATCACAACACATTACAACACAACACCTCACAACACATCACAACACCTTACAACACAACACCTCACAACACATCACAACACATCACAACACATCACAACACCTCACAACACATCACAACACCTTACAACACAACACCTCACAACACATCACAACACATCACAACACCTTACAACACAACACCTCACAACACATCACAACACCTCACAACACATCACAACACCTCACAACACATCACAACACCTCACAACACCTCACAACACCTCACAACACCTCACAACACATCACAACACATCACGACACCTCACGACACGACACCTCACGACACGACACCTCACGACACCTCACGACACCTCACGACACAACACGACAAATCACGACAAATCACGACACAACACGACAAATCACGACACCTCACGACAAATCACGACACCTCACGACACAACACACACACACACACACACACACACACACACAGAGGGTGCTGGAGCGCCGCTACCTGTATGCCGATGGAGGAGCGCGGTGTTTTCAGGTACTCCTCAGCCTTGGACACCAGCACGGCTTTATCGCACGTTTGCACCGAGCTGTGGCTGCCGAGGGACGCGTGTCTCCTGCCCGCCGACGACTCCATCGCCATGGTGACGGCCTTGGTGCTATCCAGGCTGTCAGTGGAGTTGTAGACGGTGCGGCCCAGGCTGTCCGTGGTCCACAAGCCGCCCCGCGGTTGCCTGCCCTCCTGGTAGGCGTCCTGGGTAGACTCTGTGCTGCTCTGGGCTGTCACAGAGATAAGAGGCTTGGTGGTGGTACGGGCAGGCACTGGGGGAGGGGTCTTCTGGTAACTGGGGGCATGGGACACTGCTGCAGACCACAAGTGGGTTTGAGATTGGGAGGGGGGGGGGGGGGGGGGTGTGCACAGCAAGACAAGACGAGGGGGGGCAAAAGAAGATGAGTATGAACGATGGGGTCAGAAGCTAGCGAGCGCCATGTGCTGCGTACACTAGAGTGGTGCTTCTCAAAACCCCCCTGGCCCACAATGTCACATCAACAGCACAACAGCCTTATTGTTATTAATGTGCTACATTAGTGACAGCCTACTACAACCCCACCCCGACAAATGCATCCTGCAATCCCTCGGAGGGGTCCGGACACCCACTTGAAGAACCACGGCACTAGAGCAATGGGTTAAAGAGGCATTAATGCAGGATGAGCGATACAATGTTAATGCCCTGAAGCTGTTGCTGCCGGGGAGGCGGGAACTTGCAGCGCCGTTGATTGGCGTGGAAGTGCAGCAGGGCTTTATGGGAAGGTTTCAAGTGCAAATGAGAGCTAGCAGCACACTTGGAGAGGAGCAGATATTGAATGGATGATCTTGGGATTTAAAGCTATGATACTGCAAAGCTGCTTTAACAAAAAAAAAAGTTCTAATTAAAGTGTGTATTATGCATACATGTAAGATCACAATCGTTATAATACATGGTTGAACACTTTTAGAATTTAAGAATTAACTTAACTTATACATCTGCAGGCATACAGGAGTATAACAATTCAGTAAACCATCTAGTTAATGTTCAAAATGGTAATTTTACCAAAGGTTTTACCAATTAGGTTTTCGCATTTAAAACACAAAGAAATTTAAGAAAGAATTGAAATTATACATCATATTTAGGACCATTTAGAATTATACTAATTGAAAGCCGGTACAAAATCAAATCACAATATGTTATCGACTACCCACATCCACTAAATTACATACTGCATAATACAATTCACTGCCAGAATTAAGATTGTCATATAGCAATCAAGCTTCTATGAGCTTAGCTTTTAACGTCAGAGGCTTGAAATCCTTGCTGTCAGCATGGTCGCTACAAGATAGTGTTTACAGTACCATTTGTTTACTCATTATCTTGAGTAGTTTAAATCTGGACAACAGACCACATTTATCATTAAGATGTAAAACCGCTACATGAATCACTAAGGAAGCATGCAAGAGAAGATGAATCACAGATCTACGACAAAAAGTATAGAGCAACCATTGCCCTTATAACCGTTGCAGTTGAGTGTCATTCCAACACCATATACAGTACTGTACATAAGTCCATCCAGCCATGTTAGAAAAGTAGATACAGAGTACAGCTTTCAAGTGTACACACACAAATACGCAACACACCCCCACACAAATGCACAACACGACTTAGGATATTACACGTTTAATTAAATTGTGTGTGTTTGTTGGACGAGGGGGAGGATCAATAAGGACAAAATGAAACCACTCAAGAAAACCACTCAGTTTGAAGATTCAAGAAAAAGGAAAACGACTTCCCTCTTCATATATGTTCAAGGTATTTGACTGATTTATTACGCTATTTGTGCACAGCTAACGCTGAATTAAAGCTCACATTATCACAACATCTCTTCGTGCCAACAATGATATATGGCGGTAACATAAAGTGACCAAACCATAGATGCATTATAAGAACTGGATATTAAGGCGTGTAAAAATGCTGGCCATTCATTTAAGTGAAACCTACTCAACAAGAACACATTTCATGAAATCATTTTTGAAGATTCATCAAGTTCACAAAATGTTTTGTATTATTTTTGAGACATAACTATCAATGGCGAAAAAGCTTTTTGGGAAAAACAGCATATGACTGTAGTGTCCTACAAGCATCAACCACCAATCCTGGGGGCTTGGGCCCAGCCCAATCCAGCAATTGGGTCAACATAACTCAATGCTTCACGTAAAATAAGTGTAACATACAGTACAATAACACAAAGGTCAGGTAGCATACTAGGGTATGAACTCAAAGGGATGCTCCTTTTGCTGGTTTGAACTCTCCTCTCTACTCCCTACCATTCCATACTGTAGGTTCACACATTCTCACAGCTTAACCAATACTACGCCTCCACGATTTGCTTCGCTTTGCATTTGAGTCTTGGAACTCTCAAACCAAAAGTATGTCAGCAAGGTTGGTTAAATCTAAAGTTATTGTCAGTTATTGCAAGATACTGTAAATGTAATATGATACACGTTTTGTCCATTTCAACAAATAATTCCTCACATTTCGCTATCTACCCTGTGCATGTTGAAATAAATATCTGATACTTCTGAACAGCCCAGGCTCCGTAAAAAAAAAAAGTCATCAAAATCGTAGTGCTACGCTTTGCTTCACATGTGTGAAGCGCGCCATGGAGCGATACTGTTTTGATTTGAGCTTGAAGTTAGCAAAAATGACTAACCCTGCCTTTAAATCATTAGAAGGCAATTAGAACCTTTAACTGATCATAACAAACTTGACAATTTTCTCAGATAATAACAGCTGATTCACCCACCTTCTACCATTCAGAACATGACCTAAGTTCAAAAAAATGTCCAATAACAGAGGAAATTAAACCTCAAACATGAACATCCGGAGCTTGCAAAAACAGGATGGTTTCTTCCTACCGGCAACTACTGACACTTCAAACTTCAACACTGAGCTTGGGAAATCAGGTGCTATGAGACGTCTGAGGAGTCAACCTAGGGTATATTACTGTATCTCTCCAGCCTATAAAATATACTTGTCACATCAGAAATTAGTAAAAAATAAAATAACAACCTTTATACCAATAAATGTTTAAGCAGTTTCGATTCAGCTCACGGAACATTACTGTACTGGACAAAATACAGTAATAAATACAACAAACCTCTCCCGATCTCGATTTGTGTGGTTCGTATTGAAGTTTTATATTTTATTTTCACTTTAATGTTGGCCTTCTAGTGTGTCAGGGAAAAGCTATTTTATTGTTTGTACAACAATTGTGATATTGATAGAAGCACATTACAAGTGCCACGTTGAATGACGCATTTTATGTCTTTAGCAATATTTGCATTTTTCAGCTGTACGTTTTGTTGGTGTTGGGAAGAGAATTCTCAGTCACACTCGATCAGTGTCTTACACAAACTTCAACAAACATATTTTGATCTATTTTACACACATGATCAAAAGACGTATTGGAGGCTTAACCCCACTATCCATGAATGTCCATAACGGTGTTGCTTCCTGTACCGTGGGTGTGGTGCATGTAACGTGTGACGTTCAGCATCTAATGCAGGGAATAGTGACTGACTTGTACCTGGAGGTGGCTGAGCCCTGTCCACGCTGCAGGATGTAGGAAGGCGAAACTGGATCCCTGAAAGGAAGCAAGCAACTGCCGTTAGATGGAGATGGAAGCTAAGCCTAGCCTTGCACACACATACAATCTCTCCATACCTACCATGCCTTACTCCAACACATATACAAGCACTTAAGTTACACATGACTAGTATTTACAGGTCGTCTGTAATTCCTCTATACTAATCATCGTCAGTCAGCAACAGGCAGAGGCAGGTACACAGAAATGCCAGATTTAAGGTGCAATAAAAGGCTGGTATTTCTGAAAAGCTGGACAGCCTAGGTTGGTTTAATTGCCTAATTTGAGAGTATATTTTCATATGGTCTATAAGCAGCATCAACAGAGCCATCTATGTTTCATAGGGCAATAATAATTCATATTTGGATTTGTCCAGCATATCTGTGTTCCCACCCTCAATAGCAGACACACTAATGGCACCTGGAACATTTCATTGGGAACGCCAATAGGCAACATTCGGAATTGCTACAAATATTATTATAAAATTGGGTATTGTTTCCCATTGTTGGGAAATGTCTGTAAAAATTGGCAGTAAATTACATTATTACTGACTTGTAGCAGATGGGAATGGGAATAAAGCTGCAATCAATATGGTCAAATTGAGTTCATAAAAATAATCAATATTTAATAGGCTAGGATTGACTGGCGAATATAGCAAAACGTATAAATGGGATCATCCTTGTGAGAAACTCCGTTTGCATTGCCTGAAGATGTTGCCCATACGTCAAGACCCTAAAGGGGCCCTCCTTGATCATGTCTGGGCGATATTTACCCCAGCTTGTTTGTTGACACACCAAAACAACACCACTGGTTGGGTGAACCCAGTGATCGTGTGGGGGCCCCTCCAGCACCACACAGCTGTGCTTAAAACAGGCTGGAGTGAATATTTAGAGTATGGGTGGGCATACTGTGATTGAGGGGTGTCCCTGTAGCAGTACTGCTCACAGCTCAAATGCATGCATCTGAATCTCAAACTAGTCATGAGGTGCACCCTAATAACATACACTACAGTACGGTACTGTAGAAGACACAATTATATACACTTTTTAATTATATGGATTCAATATAAATTGAGAATATCATCCTTTATATAAATATATGAAAATGTCATGGTGGTGCCATTAATAACATGAACTAAATTATGATTCACATATTTATACACCAAAATGCATTTAAAAATTGAGTAAGAAAAAAGTTGATAAATGTTAAATGATATCATTGGGGTGTCCTATTATCATAAGCCAGGCCCTATGGAATGTAATGTAATGCATATTATTTTAGAATTGGTCATATGAATTTAAAAAACACCGAAATGATGGAGTTTATAAGATCTAAAGGGAACAGCATAGCAGTCTACAGCCTGAGAGAAAAGATGGCATAAGATGTAATGTGCAGACCAAGACGAAATAAAAGACAGGCAGACATTACAATCAACCAGTGGATTATCCAGACAATAGACTTCTCTGCTACTGTAGGGAGATGATACAAACATGACTGAACCAAAACATTTCAGTCTCTGTCAGCAAGCTGCAATGGCATGTTTCTTAAATCGAAGGGAAGCAATGAGGTTAAGACAGGGCAGTGACACATAAACCACAGCGCAGGTTGAGGAGACAGAGACAGAAACAGTCAAATTAACGCCTTTTGAATGTTTTGTCTGTATCCATTACCGGAGAAGGACGGGGGTTATCTTTGGACTAATAGTGTATACAGTATGATCGATTAGTTGTATAGGTCCTTAGAAAGGTTAGGGGGTACAAATCTAGCAAATATTTTTGCAAGACAAGGTATTCCCATAATAAAGTGTCATTGTAAATATTTTGTTGAATAATTATTCATTTTAAATCCCTTTTGCACTCAACTTCAAAACATTAAGTCACATATTACATGAAGGTCTTGTGGCATACCAAGGCATATTTCTAGGCATACTTATGAGTAATCCAAATATTAATATTATATCTATTATCTATTAATATAATATCTTCCTGAGGTAAGTTTACTTTGCAGAATATATTTATGAAAAATCTCAGTTGGCTATACTGTTTACTATACTAAAGTAGAAAAAAAGCTATGCAAGGATCTTTTAGTAAAATGTGACTCAATGGCATTTTATAATGCTTTTCAATATGGTATACAGAATATGTCACAGACCTTTGGATAGTTCAACAAGACTGCTCAAACCTTTGCTTCCATGCGGTCAAGACATTATTTCACAGAATTCGCTGAAAATGTTCTCCTTGCCTTCCACCCTCCTTCATTAGAGCGAGACGCCGTCCTTGCCAGAGGTTTGTGTGGTGAGGGTTGGGGGGGGGCTGGGGGGGGGGGGGGGGGGCGCGGAT
>JAODOY010000855.1:0-13352 GCA_025399855.1 Forbesichthys papilliferus | reverse complement strand
TTGGCAATGTGCTTGTGAATTCATCACAGCATCCACAAGTGGGCTAACGGAGCACAACATCTTTATAACCCCCCCCCCCCACACACACACACACACACACACACACACACCACCCCCCAGATTCAAATAAAAAGTTGTTGAGATTGAATTTGTGCCCCATATTCGATATTTGTATTTTTGCTTTATTTTTTATAGGTTTCACAGTGGATGTGTTATTATTTATAAAACATTGTTATAGTCTTAGCTGTCCCATCAAGCATGTCAGGGCTTTGCCATTTGTCTGTCTATGATGTAGTCCTGTTGGGCGTGCGTTCAAGTGTGCGTTTTGCGTGCTTATGTGAGTGGCTGTGTGTGGGTTGAGCCATTTCACAGCATCACTCTGAATCATCCATCAAGCTGGTAGCCTCTCGGTGCATCAGGTTAGCTTACTCATTTTATATTTGGATAAAACACTTTGTACATCTACTGAAGGGAGTCTGTGTAACAGCATACACTCTGAAGCTGTGTCAGTCGAAATACAGCCGAACCGCTTGGGTCATACAGGTTGTTACATTTCCACCTTCAGACAGACAGACTATACAAAATAGGTTTATATTCCCAGATAACATTTAATTACAGCTATTTAGCCAGATATGGTGTCAGTAGCAGTTTATTTATTAATTGGAGAGGGCCTTCATTCGGGTAAATGGACCATGGACAGCGCCTTTCCACACCTACGTGTAATAAGGCTGCCATCTACTGGTCATCAGTAGAATAACAACAGGAGGCAGTATTAGATTGAATAGAAAAGTATGAAATATATATTATATTCCTTTGGTTCGTGTCCCATAAGACTTTATGAAAAGAGTGAGATGCATGAGACCTGCTCCAAAACTGGTATTGAAATGTTAGCAGTGCAACAGGAGGAGAACGCAAAGCTCTCAGGTGAGCAGCAGACAGCTGGGGTCAGCACAGCACTTCACCTTAATTGCAGTGTCAGCACTTCAAGAAAATACGTTTACATAGTAATACTGTTAGTGATTACTAAAAAGCTCACAGTCGTTCTAATCTCATATCAACATTCATTTCAAACTTTCACAAAGAGGGCATGCCATTATTTATACATATTACATTATACAGCTTATTATTTGTTTCAATTATTGACACTACGAAAGACTGTTAAGCTGCCTCTGTAACAGAAAAGCAAAGTAAACCCTTCAGGAGCTGAATTACTAATGCTGCAGCACAGGCGTGTGTGGCTGCCTTCTGCACATGCTCTCGGAACACGGCTGAAACTCCCGCGGCTCTTTGCAGATAACCAACACGACAGACCGACACAGACAGACAGGCTGGCTGACTGGCTGGCAGAGTAAATAACACGAGCAGAAACCCTTGTATAGGTACAAGCGTGAGGTGTGGATCGTGGGAAGGTTCATAGATAACAGGACACAGAAGGCTTGAAGGAGATATTTGGGGAGAGGAGGAGGAGGAGACTAGAAGACGAGCAGAGGGAGCACTGGAAAGGCGTCTCGGGAGGGCTGTCTCAGACAACACCTGTGTTTCTGATTAAAACCTAAGCCCTTGGAGTCTTCTGCAACACCCTGGCACGCCCCGCTCTCCACATTTAAAACTAGGCATTATAAAGTCCATGGTGACTTATCAACCTTGGCTGCTGATTTTTAATCAAAGCCACGCTCTCCAATTTGCTAAAGCCCTACCACTAGAATAAAGTTAAGGGCCTATTCACCCAATAGCTGCATAGCACTCCCGGTGGAAGAGTTCATGTAGGGAGTGCGGGGAAGGTCGGAGTGTAAATGTAAGTCTTTAGATGAAATAAAAGGAAGATAAGGTATAAAAAATATAAATAATTGAAAGCAGAAAAGCAGGAAAAGAGATGGATTGCAGTGTAACAACAAAGGTCTGTGTGTATCGCAGGCAGAGTTGAATAGGGCAGGAAGATGACAGAACAGCCGACAGGCGACACAGATGAAGCTCAGGATGAGAATGGTGACGGTCAGGACAGGAGGTGGATGAGGTTGGGGATGGGGACAGATACAAGGAGCCACGCAGAGCAGATGCGGGAGAGGGAGAGAGAGAGAGAAAGACAAAGAGAGACAGAGAGAGCGATAGAGAGGGGCAGAGAATAGGAGTAACATTAGCGATGGTAATCTACAGTAGTCTCTCCAAAATGCCGGGAAGCCAAGAGCCAATATTCTCCTGATGATGTCATTAGCGGGCTAATCGTGGAGCTGCTCCATTGATAAAGAAGATTGACCTCCCAGACACGCGACACGGGCTGTGTTGCCTATACTGGCTCTAACCCTGTTAGCGAGAAAAAGGAAAAGCACGGCAGGCACACTATGATCAGGGATGGGAGGGAAATATGGAGAGGAGAAAAGGAGCCCAGTGATAAAACGTGGGAGACAGATAGGGATGATTGGGGGGGGACGTGATGGAAGGCGGGAGGAGGGGAATGGAGCGGATGGCCGAGGTGTGGATGGTGATCATGGTGATTGGCTCCATTTGTCAGGACCCGGGTCAGGGGTTCCAATCAGGGACAGTGGCGGAGATGGAGACTCATGGACAGGAGTATGTATGGGGGTTGAAGTGGGGGTTGGTGGGTGGCTGAGGGGGAGGAAGGGGGGGAGGGGTAGAGAGAGCACTCACTCCTAATGAGAGCGGAGAGGAGTGAAAGAGGATCACTCCACAGCACCCTGGAGACGAGGACACAGGAGGAGAGAGAGGAGGAGATGGTGGGGAGAGATGTGTATGACAGTACACACACACCACGGTGTTGACTGAAGGCTTTCCCTGTTAATTGCATATTCCCTGTGATTGCACTGTGAATCACTGGGCTGAATGAGAATCACACTCGCTCTCTGATTCCTCTCAGGCAGAAACAGCCAGGTGGGGGGGGCGTCAAGGAGAGAGGCAAAGGCAGCTACATGCAGAGAGTGGGCGAGGAAATGAGGGTGGCATAACTTACGAAGAAAGAAAAACACGGGAAGTACGCACCAGACTTAAACGGACGACCTACCGGTTAGCATGCTAGTGGCTAGCAGAACAAGACGCCACCTGGCCAGCAGGTGGCGTAGGTAGGTATCGGACAATTTAGTGCTCAAATCCACATGACATAAAATGTCCATCCACCATATTGTGTTCTTTAAACCTTTTGAGCCACAAACCTGAAAAAGAATGCACGTGGTGACAAAAACTATTTGTTAACACTTTATTTGAAGTTGTGTTCATTAAGACTGACATCACACTGTCATAGCCATGACCTGATGACTGTTGTCATTACGTGACATTTAATAAATAATGTCATGTTTAATGTCAAGTTGACATTGTTTGGGATGACAACTTGACATTAACCAAGATGACATAACCTGTAATTGTCTTTGTCATGACAACTTGTCCCATTACCCAAGACAAGCTGTAGCGTTGTTGAGCAAGACGGTGAATCCATATATGATTTTGGGGTGTTCTTTCTGGTTCCACCCACTTCTGACGGGCGATGAATAAATTGTCACTACTTAAAACACCATATCTGCTTCAAGCTTGTAAGCTATTAAAAGACACAAGTACTAGCAGTCAGCAGTCACTGACACTAAATATGATACAAATTTTATTACATGGTAATCAGTTCAGATTGACACGAAGTTATTATAATCTACAGTAGATTTAAGTTATAATAAATCAAGCAAATATCTTCTGCTGACACTTTATGTCTTCTCTGCTAGTAAAACCAATTTAATGCTCAAAGGAGCAATTCACTGCTCTAAGGAAGTAGGTTTCCCTTCCCTCACTATTTCATTTGTACTCAGGGCATGTACTATATTGCCTGGAATTTAAACCAAGACCTTAAACCCAGCATTTGATGGGCGATTTATGATTTCCATAGAATACAAACACAAATCCTGCAAGTCTGCTGGTAAAACCTTCCCACACGAGATGCAACCACGACGGCACCCGATCCCCAATAGCCCCCCACCCACACACACACGCTCTATTCGGCTCCCGCACGCTTGTTAGCATTCCACAGCACATTTTCAACTGTCAAATAGTGAGGCGCTCTGCCTTGTGTGCTCACAGCAAAACTCTGTTCCGCACATGCTCAGTTTGCCTGGGCTTGCTACCAGTACGGATACAGCATCTGCAAATATGGCTACATTAGACTTCGAAGACACACATATACTGTAGACAGTATATTCGGAGACACTTAGTGGTGGGCGATATGACCAAAACCTTCTATGATATGCGATTGGATTCCACAGTAACAGTAGATATCATATTAGTATGTTTTTGTTTTTTTAACCAATTAAGAAATGGTTTATATAAAATAAGCATCTAGTTATGCCCTTATTTTTCCAACGTAGTGAAATTTGAAATTGGCATGTATAGTTTTGCGCCAACTCACTCGCTACGAGACCAAATCATGCACACATATTTAAAATGCGAAGCATACCAGGGCTTTAATAAAACGTTATTATCAAAGTGCTGAAAAGGATCATATATCATAAGAACAATACAAATCAGGTCACATTTTTCCATCTTTTGGAGCTACTTTAGGGAAATGGAAGTTCACACAAAGTTTAAAATGTTTGACATAGCACTGCAAGTATTCGAAACTCAATCAAACAGTATGTGACCCAGTAGTAATAGCCATTTGAACGTATTTGACCCTTATTAAAACAGTATCTGACCGCGGTGCAGGTATCTGTGAACCTTTGTCTCTCAGCTATCTCAGTCAATCAACCTTATATCCTCTCATCAAACACTCGTGTGCTCAGTGCACATGCAGACGCAAATACTCTCATCACACACAAATGAAGCCTGCATTCATACAGATCCATGGACATACACACACACGCACACACGACTGCACACATACACTCAGGATCAAATGTGAAAGCGCACACTAACGTACCTGCTTGTTGCATACTTTATTTACGCGCGCACACCTATGCACACGTGCACACACACACACTCTAGTTTGAGATCAATTTCAATTCTCTAGTTAGAGCAGACCAGCAGACAGCCTTTCATCTGTTCAGCCCCTCTCCCTCTCCCTGCACAGTGCCCTCTTATACTTATCGATCTCATCGTCGCTCTCTCCCTCGCTGTATGCCTCCCTTCCCCCTCTCTCTCCCTCCCCCTTCCTCCCCCGTTAACCTCTGTTTCTCCTCTCCTGCCTCATCCTAAAAATGAAGGCCCCTCTCTCTTTCCCCTTTTCCTCTCTCTCTCTCTCTCCCTCCCTCTCTCTCTCTCAGTTAATTTTCAATCCATAGAGGGCTACGGACCCTCTGTCAGTTCCTACCAAACACAGCACATCCCTAGTGTGTGTCTGGCCCCAATGTCTCTCTGAGTGACTTTATCTGGATGTGACTGGATACTGAGTTCATCTTGTGATCAATGTAACCTCGCAGAACAGGATGATACAATCTAAATAAAGTAAAGGGCCTCACCACTTGACTCAAGTCAAGGCCCCATGGTCATACACGATTCAACCACACACACACATCCCAAACACGAGGTGCAGTGTGTGGAACCCGAGTTATACAGCGGGTCCCTGCACCACTAGTCTCGCAGAGCCAGCCTTTACTCACGTTAAGTATGATACAGCGCTGGCTAACTGCATCAAGATCCACCTACTTGGCATTTGGTTTACATGCACAGCGATTGCATAACTCAATTACCAAATTGGATGTTAAAACTTATACTGAGGTTTTTGTTGGGAAACGTAAAGACCAGTCCGGCTGTTTGCATGCCTGTTAAATAAGTAGTCTATTGTTACTCCTTAAAATAAATACAAATACATACAAATCCTGAAATTAGTAAATAAAACGCTGCGCTAGCGTCGTAGCTACTTGTGAGTGACAATGCCCTACTTCCTGATAGTGCTCACATGCTTAGGGGTCTACTGCATGTATCAGTCGGAAGAGGCCATGTACTGTATGAACTATAAATAATATATACCAAGTCCCTGCTTAAAATACCAATGTAGTCATATAATGACCTATAGTTTAACTTCCTATTGGACAAATGAATTATCTCAAATTGATATCCCATGAATTGAGTGTATGTAGTTAGTTACATCAATTTAAATACTCTAGTGAGTAAATGAGCAATGATATTACAGAACTTTACATCACAGAACATGCCTTTGTCTCATTCTCTCTATGCTACTGTGCTACATATATCCGGTATTAAGTAAGTCGGACCAGAATACAGCATGGGCGGCAGAGAATGGCACACTGAAAGAGCTAGAGATAGTCCCTTAATGAACACAGACTTCATAAATTAACTTCATATGAAAGCAACCATAGGCGCCTGGGTGTGAAATGAAATGATGAAATGTTAACGGTAAAGACACATCAGTGCTGCTTGTTTGAAGTTGCCCTATAAAATGAATCAGCATGAACGCCCAGGGTTTCTCTCTGACAGATTAAAAAAATATATTAATAATAAAAAAATAACTGCAGCCAGAAGGGGCAGTGTGTAATCTCTGGCCCCTAGAAAAGGGACAGAGCTATAGGCTCCTGCAGGTCACATGAGAACTACAAGGGCATGTATGTGTACAGTATGTCGCACTAGTTCAGTCTTGTGGTTTTAATCTGAATCCACAAAAAAATGCTGTACAACTCCACTTGAAGTTTTAAAGTCTGAGTCTGTATGTGTTTGTTGGCTAAACAAACAGTATGCACCCAAAGAAAAATGTGAAAATGGTGGTTTGTTTGATTAGAATTGGATGTTAAACACTAAAAACCTCTAAGATCAGTAAAATGTAAAGCGTATACTATCAACACCGTGGCCAATATACCCCACACAAACAACAAGCCTCAGAGACGCTTTGCAAAAAATATTCCCAAACATTATGCGCAAACATTAATTACTGAAATGACTAAAATGTGATTAAACTGACAGGTGGTTAGACCAAACTCAAAATACCCAAACCAAAATGAAAATGAACAACATAAACTCCTGAGTAACTAAAGGCCACTGTAGATAAACAAAGAAAGTAAACCACAGTCGGTCTGGGAATGACAAGAATCTAAAACAACACCACCGTGCCAATGCATTTATTTCTTGACAATAGACTGCAGTATGAACTCAGGATGATAAAAAGCAGATATTAACCGCTGTGCACATAAAGTTGGAGCAGTCTATTAAATAGTCCCCTCACATTTGAGAATAAAAATACCATTGGTGAGAAATCTGCTATATTTAGCACCAGCTTCACAAACACTTCCAATTACTGGGTTCTCATAATAACACACGGTATGTGCACTAGGCCCATAGCCAAACAATTCAGCTTAATTGCTATTTGGGAAGCAATGTATGTAAATTTCCTTAATATGAAACAAAGCAGGGATGTCTGTATGAATCTTACACTGCAAAAACTACATCTAACTAAGTGTGATGATCTTGTTTTTAGATTTAAAATCTAGTTGGACTTTCTAATATAAATGGTTTAGTATTTCTTTATTCCTGTCCAAGGTCTGGTTTTAGTTATTTCTCTCCAACTTGCTTTTCGTCACAGATGTATCATGGCATAAATGCTGAACATTGGGTGCCGTAAATAAAATTTAAAAGTCTATCAGAACTCATATTATACAAGACCATGCAGTGTGCATTGCATCTATCGATACACTTAACTTGAATGTCCACAGAGATTCAATCTTTCCAATGTCAGTCATGTTTAGCTGACAGTAAGAAATTGCTTCAAAATAACAAAATAACCAGTCCGCTAAGAGATGATGGCATGAAGTATATACTGTATTAGCTGACTTATTATATAGCCTACAGTAGAACAAGATGAAGAAGATGAAGCAGGTTACACCACGCCTTAAGGGCTGGTCCATATTTGACGCAAGCTACGCGGACGCCATCGCAACCAAAGTGCTACGCGCCGTTTTTTCAGCGTAGCTCGATGCGTTCCCGTCTGGGTAGACTATGAACCAGCCCTTATAATGTACATCGTAAACGCTGCAATATATTAAGGTTACTAATTTACTAATACTGGTTTCCCTTAATTATTTACATTTTGTTAGCATAAAGTGTGTAAACATGAACCTGCCTTGGAGACAGATAGGACAGGAACACGGCTACAGTAAGTGTGCTTTGTTTGGTTTCTAGCATTCTCTCTTATTACATGATCACGTCCTACAGCCACTGCACACCTACTGTTGCACACATTGTCCACACAGAACTCATACTCAATATCTTCAGGCTATGACTCACAACCCCCAGACAGCATCCTTATTTTAAGTACCTGCCAAATTCCAGATGGTACCCTTTGGATCTCCAATATTGTTGCTGCATTATAGAGCGTGCTATTATTGGCACGAGCCTCACTGTGTCCCACACCTATTACCCCCACCCCCCCTGCCATCCTCTTAATGGAAACCCATTTCCTCTGGATTATACAAATACAGTGGTGAATACTGCACTGCATATAGGTACACAGACACAATAGCAGGGATTCCTATGGAAATATATCTAGGTGTTGCTGCCTGGCATCACCATCATATACAGTAGCTTAGCATGTACAACTCAAACACACTGGTGTAAACACATTGAAAGGTGGGGTAAGTAATTCTCAAGAACGCTTGCTAAAATCGAGCTCAAATCCAAACAAACTCCCTTAGAAGCTCCACACACATTGAAATGCACTGCGAAGCCATTGTTGTTGTGAGCAGTGTTTGCCACTTTGTTCTTGTTGCTATTTACGGAGTCAGGGCTGTGTGGAGATAGCAGATTATTTATATAGCACGCAGAGAGAGCGGTACATTAGCATAATGCGAGGATATATTTGGTGAATTTGATTTGAATTTGAAGATAATTATCTTACAATTAGCTTGCAGTGGCTGACTATACTTTAAGGTGTGTACTGTATATGCACCATTAAATTGAAAGTGGGCTCAGGAAACCAGAAGTCAAAATTAGACTATGCTTTCTGATAATACTGTTTAACCTTAAACCAATATAACACCCTGCAAAACTGGCAAATTAATGCATCACCAAGGACCGAATCATGGTTGCCATGAGGCCCATGGGTATAGGTACATGTATTTTGAAGCCCCCCCTCCCCATGTCCAGTATTGGATTCTTTCAGTACAGTTGGGGGCCTAGTGGTTCACTCACGCTATAAGCGCCATGGGGCCCAGTGGTCAGCGTGTGCTGGCATTCAACTTCCTTCAGATGTACTGGGCCGCGCACCGCATACGGCCAGAGGCTTGTAGGTCCTGGGGCACTGGTCTCTCTGGCCCCACTGTCCCGGTCCACAATCCAGCCTTTGTATCACCGCCAGACAGAGTTTGACATGCATACGTATAGAAACTTCTTGTTCAATTATTACTCCAATACACGTATTTCTTGAGTTACTGAGTACAGGTGAACTTTCTTTCAAAAATACTTAAGTATTCAAAATGACATTTTTTGTTTAATGGCAACATATTGTTGAATTGTTGCCACAAATAAATAAATGGTGTACATTTGTTTGGTACACTTGCTTTCTACCCTACAGGTCACTCAACGCACTGTACAAGATTGCCTCACGTTCAACCAATCATACACAGATGGCCATGCAATGAGCCATCAAACCACTAAGCAGTATCTTGCTCAAAGACAGCAGCGTTCAAACTATAGAAACTTCTGATCTCCTGACACACTCTACACCTACTGTGCACTGCTGACCTTATAACAAGAACCTAATAGCTCTGAAACAACCTACGGAATGCACCGATTTATGTGTAGAACATGTAGAATAAAAAGCTTGTAGAATATGATACAAAACCTATATAAATGCCTATAGAAACATAATTGAATCAACAAAAGGAACCAATGTCATTTTATACCTATACATTGTTTCTCAGGTTGGACGGCTCACTTTTGTAAATTTTTAAACAGATATTTAATATGCACCTCTTTTAATTTCAAAAATCTCAAACGCTGACTTCAGATATGGCAATATGCTCTGGTTAGGAATCTATGTATTTGCTATACCATTACCTTACCTAGCCCGCCAGATGTATAGTCTGTTAGACACATCCATCTGGGGAGCTTTAAAAAAAACCTTTGTGTTTGGACAAACCTATGAACGAACGGAACCTGTTGTTAAATCCATTATTGTAGATGTAAAAACATATTTTCCATTGTTTCTTTTCTCTTCTAATAAATGCTAATAAAACTGATGCTTCAGTATATTGCATCATCTACATTAAACTCCGTAGGACCCGCAATTCATTTTTGAGTTGTTTTCTAGTAGCCGTCATCACACTGACCTTAAACCATGCCTGTAGCTAACAGTACCACCCTGATTGGCAACACATAGATTTACCGTCCTGAAACACAACAATTTCACAATAAGCTCTCAAGAATTTCTGTTTAATTTCAAAAGTTAAAATTGAAATACAGCAAGCACTTTGAATATGGCGGACAGTGCAGCAGCATTTTACTGTGGTTGGTAGGTCTCCTGTGTTTACCAGAGCATATCGCATTTTAGAAAAGCATAGGAAATGAATCTGCTGAGTTCAAAGATATGCTTCAAATAAATAAGTGACGGAAGCCTTCATAGAAATGTGGTGGAGTCAAAAGTACATAACTTTTACTGTTACTGTCCATCCATGCCTCCAGACCGCAGCATCTTTATATTGATTTGTGGTGTGAAGTGGTGACTCCTAAATAAATGTTTTTCTGTGTTTTTGTGTGGTTACAAGCTAAAATCAATGTACAGTCTTTGATTTCAGCCTTTCATTTCTGCTTCATACGCTTCTCGTTTCCTCTGGTCACCTCCAGCCATGTACTAAAACCAAAACGGCACAGGGTGGCCCATCCTTTCTGCTGTCCCTCGCAGGGAAACTGCCAGTGCATGGAGTCAAGTTCAGCACATCTACAGTTAGCAGATGGATCAAAACATCCCTTTTAGTTCCACGGAGGAAGAGAACAACTCTCCTGATCGACGAGAGGAAGGTGTGTGGGAGGGGGGAAAGGGATGGGATGGGCGTGTCAGAACGCTGTGTCGAACCAGTGGGTGAAAAAATCCCATAGAGAGAGTATAAAGTAAAGAGAAGAGACTGCAAGGTGGGCTGGTAAATTGACTTTGAGGAGGTTAAACATATGCCCAGAAGAGACTGATTATGATAAGGAGTGGAGAGGGGAGACACAGATTTAATTAAGAGGCATGAGAGAGGGGAGGCACATTGCTTTTTTACCTGTGTTGTTAGACAAGCTAATTAGGTTAGCAGCTAATTAGCTTGTTTTGATTCACCATGTCACCTTGACCTTACGGTTAGGCCTATCGGCTAGAACAAGTAGGCACAGTCTGGCAGCCAGACACACACACACACACACACATACAAAGAAAAACAACGCACACATGCACATCACATTGGGATTGCTGTATAAGTAAGTAGCAGACAGTTGTATTGGATTTGTGTAAGGAGGTCAGGCCTAATGACATTAATCAAGTTTTTACCACAGCTTTAAAAGCTCCCTCCATTTCAGCGTCCCTCTTTATGCCCTTATCATTTTGTGTCTCTCGTCTGGTCCTCAAAACAGACAAATGCAGAGTTTCACAATACTTAGTACGTAGTAATAGTAGGGCTATGCAATCATATGTCATTACTGTAATTAGAACCAGATTGTGCATGACAGGGATGTCACTAGACCTATTTTAAGGTGGATTTAGTCCCCCTACAATATGAATGCCCCCCCCCCATTAAATTAAATAACATTAGAAATTAGGCAGGCATGAGATACAATAACTTTTTGTTAGGCATACTGTATATCATGCCGCGCAGATACAATACAATACAAAATGGCAAGCAGTGTGTAAAACAATAACATTTGAATACATTAAAGTTGTTATATTTTCAGCTCACAGAACCTTTCTGACCAAATTACACAATCGATCTCTCAAAAGTATTGTAGTGACAGACCCCTTCCCCAGAGTTTCTTGTTTTCTGTGGGTGATTCCTGTTGAATTTAAGTTTGTATTTGCACTTTAATGCCTTGTTAGTTCCAGTATGTCAGGGAGAAATAACAATGGAATTGTTTGTACAGCAGTGGTGATATTGATAGGACAGGACCCCATAATAGAAAATGCATGATTGTAATTCAATTTCCGCTATACCAAATAAGAAAATGATTGACTTTCCATGGAGAAGAAAAGGGAGATATAAATTATGGTCAAAAATATGAATCAAAACTATTGGCTCCTGATAGCAAGTGCACTGAACATCTAAAATGGAAGATGAAAACCTATGACATTAGCAAAATAATGTAAAATGCAAAACAAATGTGAGAGCATGTGAGATTACAGGTTGTGAAAGGATTGGATCAGACAATAATATAATGATGCTTTGGTTCTTGTCTCTTTCTGTTAGTACAGTACATACAGTAGTGTTCGTAGTTAGATTGCTTAGGTGAATTAAGCAATAACACAGGACTGAATATCCGCGCGGATGTGATTCAGTCGAAGATAATCACAGCTAATTTGAATCCAATACATCAACGTTTGTATCATGTAGTCATCTACATTTGCATTTATCACGCAGCCAGTGAAGTAAATATGTTGAGTCACTTGAACAACGTATCAGAAGTGTGTTTTTTTTTTTATGAATTAGAAACTGTTATTAGAAAACTATTGGTAAAGTGGAGTGATATGTGCAAAGTTAAAAGTCCCAGTGAGTTGGACTGAAATATTGGCACTCATGGAATGCCTTTCGTCCAATCAGATCACTTGGTCGGAACTAACGATGGAAATTAGATATGGGTCGTTCATGACCGGCTCCTTTCTGTGAATGATGAGAGCCGACTCCCATCTGAGCAGTTTATGAGAGCCATTTTGCTTTCACTTTCATGTTTGTTTTTGTTAATTAATGGTATACAGAAGAATAGGCCTACTAAGCACCTGTTCACACGTATGACTTGATTCAGCATATAGTCCGGTTTCTCTCACCTATATGGTCGAGCATACATCTTACTTATACAGCTTACTTACGATAATCCACTAACTTCACTTGAATCCATAGTTAACCGCATGTACGCATCTCATAAACCTGCTCTAGTCTGTGGTGTATTCTGCCAACATGCATTCATACCCATGGAAGCATATCAGTAGAAAGTTTAGCATCTCTATTTCTAATATATAATATTATAATATTAATAATAACAATAACAATATTTATTTATATAGCACTTTTCATACAGAATTGCAGTTAAGAGAGGGAATACTGTACCCTAGTTGAGCTTCTCATAAACAAATACAGAAATACAGAGAAAAACATAATTATTATTATTATTATTATTATATTATTATTATTATTATTATTATTAATAATAATAATAATATAGTCTAGCAAAAAAGCCAA
>JAODOY010000853.1:0-13352 GCA_025399855.1 Forbesichthys papilliferus | reverse complement strand
CGCTAAAGCCAGTCGTGATGTGTCTCCCCGCCCCCCCGGGGGGGGGGGGGGGGGGGGGGGGAGGCTTTTATGCTGAATGTTGTTGTTCAGTGTACCAACAATTCAGTTCTGTATTAAATGGGATGGGGGATTAAGCTATGAGGGGAAATGTAATCGGTCAGTCCACTGTATTATAAAGTACAGTTAGGGATTGTATGGTTTGGGATTTGGGACATGTACAGTAGCAACGCACGCGCGCACACAGAATAGATAAGAGCGGTACATTTTGATTAGAGTAGTGCGAGTGCAATGAAATACAATGGTGGCCTGACTAACATCTGCCCAGCACACACCGAGTGGGATAAACCAAAGCGATTATTGTGGAAATGTCTGGTGAGGTACACAGCCAGAGTTAGCGAAACGGTTATGTGACACAAACAGGAATACGACATGATTGGCACAGTGCTTCAAAGCGCTCTCTCTCTCTCTCTCTCTCTCTCTCTCTCTCTCTCTCTCTCTCTCTCTCTCTCTCTCTCTCTCTCTGCTCCGTCGATGGAGGAGTTTGCCTGTGTAAAGGGAACTTATAGCGGGGCTTGATGGAAGGGCTGCATTTAAGCAAAACAACAGCAGTTTCAGTGGAGGAATGTAATCTCTGAGGTTAATGGCCAGATACTGTCTGCAGGAATAGGATGTGTGGCAGCTCTGACACTCGGGCGTCAAAACATGCTGCTTCCAAAATGAAGCATTAGAACTCTCCGGAGCCTCGTGCAGTTTGTGTACTCTACACTACACCAATACGCGCTACCTAACGAATAATTGCTTTCCTCTGTGGCATGCGAGGGGCGCGCACATTCTGTTAAACTAGCCAGAGGAAAATAGGAGGGGGGGAGGAGGAGGTCTCCCTTCCTGCCAGCGGTCTTCGTTCTCTCTCTTCGGGTGAGATCTGGAACTGATATGCAGGAGGCCTGTAGTAAACGAACAGGAAGGACAAAGGGCCCGGCCCTGAAGTCGTAGCCTCAGTCAGTTCACGAACACGCACACACGCACACACGCACACGCGCGCACGCACACACGCACGCACGTGCGCACGCACACACGCGCACGCACACACGCACACACACACTCCCAGACACAGCCAAACAAAAGAGCAAGTCAAGAGTATTAAAACTATCAATTGTACAAACGGTTGTCATGAATAATAATAAACACACTGGTTAAATCTCATTCTTTGCTTCTTTCTTAGCCAAGTTTTTTTTTTTTAATATACTTGAAATACTTTTAAATACTATATATTTCCTGGTCTTACGGCCAAAGTAAGACCAAAGCACCTGTCATTTAGTGGCCGGTGATTCTCCAACTTTCATGACACACATCATTTAGACCTCTCCAGGTCAACTCCGTTGTATGTGCAAATGCAAATGCACTGATTCCGAAAGCATGCTATATTGATCAAATAGACCCTTACAACCTAGATACTGTCAAGTACCGTAGTACCTGTTTTCAAAGTGGAAGCACTTTGTTGTCATTCATTGTGACTCTCCCAGGGCAATCTCTACCCCAACAACATGATGTTGTGGTGATAAAGCAAATGGTTTATAAAGACTGTACATACTCAGGGCAGGTTAGTGACTCGAGAATTATTCATTAGTGGGGGGAGATAAATAAACGGGTGTGCAAAAAACGGGTGTGCAATAGTGTACCTAGAATACCTTAAGATATTCAAAATCAATGCTGTGAGCCAGTTTGTTTTCTCCCAGCTATACTTGGTTGTCAATGCTATCGCATCAACATTTCTTTGTTTCTTTACCCTCTGCGTCAACATGTTCACATGTGACGTGCCTGTGATCATATCTCCCACCTTGCTAACATCGATGCTACACAGCTGGTTGAAAGAGCTTTTCGGGGAACCTCGGGCATATCGGTTGAGGACTCTGGTGGAGACATTCCAGGGTGGTATCCTTCCCGTGAGAGAGCGCGAGATAGCATGCCAGGGTGACAGTTGAATTATTAGCCCATTAGTCACCGCGGAGAGAGGCGGACGAACATGGCATCCGTCAAGAGCGGCCCTGCGCGCATCTCCTTAAGATAGCCCCCCCGCAAACCGGCTTGGCCAGGAACCGTGTAGGAGGTGGGAGTTGGAGCTCCCTCCCCACACACACAGGCCCCCCTTCCCTTGCTCCGGGGTCAGGGAGAGGAGTCATATCTATCCCAGCGCTCCCTTACTCTCTGGCGGTGACCCGACAGGCTGTCCTGTGAACAGAGCAAGCACAACAGGGGCAGGACTCAGTGTGCCGGACTAAAAATAGATGTGGCGTCATCTCTACGCACACGTCTGTCTCAGTCTGTCTGTCTGTCTGTCTGTCTGTCTGTCTGTCTCTCTCTCTCTCTCTGTCTCTTTATCTGTCTCTCACTCTCACCAGAGACTGTCTGAATTCCTTCAAAGAGTAGCGCAACCCTTGGTGATCAGTCAGTGACGTGCCGAAGCATGTTGGATTGACAGAGCGGCTGCGGCTCTTCAAACTGTCCGTCTATTGGGGACAGATGTTGCGCTACAGCCGCGATGGTAGAATCTGACTAAATGCCAGGAGGAATATCTCGAGACATGCTTGGCTCCCAGATGAACCTGGCAACCTATTCAGCATTGAATCTTAAAGCCGGAATCTAATTTGACTTTGTACAGTGTAATATATCTGTCCGGCCGTGCTAGAACAAAGACTTCAAAGAAATTAGAGAAGATCGAACAAATGAAGTAGCGCTCACTTCCTTCTGAAGCAAAAATGAAGCTGATATTCCTTTGAGACCCCAGCCATAGATAACTTGTCAATTTCCTGCCTATGATGAATAGCCCTAATATGCTATGCTTCACAAGCCAACAAATTAATTAATGGCTCGGCATAATATGTCTTAAGAACACTTGGCATTGAGATTCTGTTGGCTTGTGAATGGTCTACCCCCATGCTGTTTCTTATACATAGCTTGAAAAAGGACTACATTAGTGGGCCTTTCTCTGCTAACGCGACCATATTACTATATTTCCCCTTTGTCATTCAAAACAGCTTTTGTGGTCTCATTAGTTTTGGCCCACTCTTGTTTGAGAATACGAGCAGCAAAAACCTTGAATTTTCCTCGTCATTTTCTCGGACCTACCTCTACTATCACCGTTCTAAGCAGATGCTGTTAAACACGTTGCTTGGGAACATATCAGTTGATGTGAGTGCTAGTCATCTAGGCAAGATATGTGTTTAGTTAGTGAGGACATATCTGACAAAGTGCATCGCTAGCTTTACTAATGATTGTATTTTCTGAACGTTAAAATGTTTCCCCTGACGGTACGTTAAAGTACTGTGTGCAGCAATATATGTGTTACTTTATGCAACATCCACAGCATTGCTACCAATGGGAGTTATATTACCAGTATCCATTTCCTCAAGTATACTGTGATTTGCATGATTCCTCCATTGACTCTTCATGAAGGCTAATCCTCGTGATAATCGCGCTGGAGCTGATGATTAAGCCACCACGGTAAAGCAGATGTTTTATGTGCTACGCAATGACAGTAGCAGAGAGACGGGGGTGGGGATAAGGGTGTGGGGGGTGGGGGGGGGGGGGGGGTAGCGCTATGGGCTGGCAGCAGGGTACCATGAAACAGTCACCCACCTGGGGACTGTTAGCGCATGCTGAGCCCATAATGGAGCACGGACGAGAGAGCCATTTTAATGGCTGTGTTAAGACCGGTTAGAAGAGCGTCTCTTTGCTGTATGATCAACACTACGTCGAAAGGATAATTGCGTATTGCGATTTAAAAGGCACACGCCTCAGTTTGTGTCGGGAATGGCCATTGTGGTTGAAGTGCAGTGGTTCCGAAAACATTTCGTTTTAGTTTGAAGCGCACGCATGTCCCCCGAACACAGCGCTGACATGTCTTTACCCCCCTCTACCTCTCTCTCTGCGCTCACACAACGTAAACATAACACAATCGAGGTGTGTGCTTTTTAAAAGGCCTACAGTAAGGGGCCTATTGCCAGAGTTTGATTGACAGGCAATCTTACTAATCAGAAGGCCAAGATGTTTCTATGCACAGCAGTGTGTGGGATAAATAAGAATCACTGTCTCTCCATCAAATCTGTTACCTTTAAACTTACTGAATATTTGTTGTGAAAAATGTCAAAAGTATGTTGTACATGAACTTGTAGACGACATAGACACAGCAGATATCCTTCCTAGACCGACTGGATGTAGTCTATACAGATCTTTCAATTTCATGAAACCATGCAGGAAAACTAAACTATGCTATGTATTTGGATGCAGGACAATCACAGGACAGCCAAACACATTTGTTTTAAGGTAATATACAGTAATTACTATACTGTGTCCATTTAAAATGTATAAGAGTCCACCATTGTAACCGGAATAATGTAGTAGCCTGTTTACAGTCTACCTGATAGCTACTGTAGACTACTATTCTCCCCTCAGTCATATTTCCAAAACAAAATAGGTGTTTGCTGTGTGAATAGTTTCACCTTTGATCTGATAGGCTTTGAGGTGATATTTCTCATTAATTGAAAAAGACATCCTAACAGTAGGATTAACTATCATATCAATACTGTAGTAAGCCTATTTTTGTAGATAGGCGTTTGCTGTGGGGTCGTACCGGTATGATAGGCTACATTAAATGGTTTTATAATCTTTTGAATTAAATAATACTTAATTTAAATGAGAAACTGTAGCCATCAAGTATCTTAATACTGCCGTCTTCCAATTTCTCCCATTATTGTTAATGACACAATGTTTGATGGACGTTATCAAAGTTGTCTCTGATGTTATGGGCAGCTCAGAGCCATGTGGGTCAGCTGTCCGACACAGACCAGCCCCTAACTCGCTTCTGCTTCTGGCAAAAGGTCCAATGCATAGGATTACAATGCAGTTAAGACTCGTAATAATAATACCAAGTAAACACATACCTTTTATGGGGGGGAAAGGGTTCGTTATAGGAAAACTGTTTCCAGGAGGAGTAATATAAATGTATCACTCTGAATGGCACCACAGGTGGCGGCAGGGGTTGTGCGTCTGGTTACAGGCGCGGTGTGGCGAGCACTGCTGCTAGCTTGGCAGCAGAAATGCAAGCTATTCGCGGCCGTCAGTCGCAAGCTAGCTCGGGCTGTTGACACAACATTGCGCGGAGACGTCCCCACCTGCGCCGGGACGAAGCAGTTGGCCCTCTCTGAGACACACCCTGCTCACAATGAAGGAGCGTGTGTTAAGAGGCTAACATGGGTACGGTTGGGTTACCTCGTTATTGTTGTTTGTGTAAATAAAACCTGCTATTTATCCAACATGGACAGTCAGGTGATGTTAAATAAGACATGACAATTAATATCTCATTTGTTTAGCAGAAAAACAAGTGAGAGATAGGGGTGTGTGTGTGTGTGTTGGGGGGCGGGGGTGAATAATATGGGTCTGGAAGAGGCCCCCGACCATCTTGCATGAGCACCGTGAAGAGGAGGAGAAGGCAGAAGTAATATTTAGACAGCTGCACGAGTCATGTCATGTATTCCTGTCAGTACTGGGGAAAGGGTGTGTGTGTGGGGGAGGGTGCAAAGAATATTTTGGTCTCCATGGTGGTCCAATGCTTGCAACACCCTCAGACAATGGCTTACAAGATGCGGAAATAACAATATTCATAGAATTTACTGTATATACTGTAGTAGCCTATATGTCTGAAATCAGTGGGGGTTCCAATTGATTTATTCGTATGTGTAATTTTAGCCCAACGCGCGTGGCCTTACGTGATTTAATAGACCTATAAACAGCCACTGATCTGCATTCCATAATCCTCCTTCACTGTAACATGCTCCCTGATAATAGGTAATATGGCACAGAGCTGTCGTTTCACCCCCCCTGCCCCAACACACACACACACACACACAGTAGTCCCGGTTGTGTGTGGCAGCTGAGTCACATGGTCTTTGGTCTCCGTGAAAGACTGGTCCCCGTGTGTTGACCGTCGTGAGGCAGTGCGGTGCGTGGCAGCTGATGTCTCTGGTTCACGGGGTCGGGGTCGGGGCGGCAGTGGTGGGGGGGCACTGAACTGAGCTGTTTGTTCGCTCTCACAATGAATTGGCTCACCGGGAGTCGACAAAAAACCGCCCCGTCCCTGTCGCTCGACTGTGTTGTTGTGGCTGTGAGGCCGTCTTTGTCATCATTCGGCGGTGACATTATTTCCTTGACACATTAGTTGTTTTCACCGCTCTTGATTTGATTAATTCGTTAACGTTAACAGCTAACAAGATTTCTTTTTAATTTCGGCACAGACACCACAGAGGTGGTGGTGGTGGTGGGGGAGATACCAGCGGAATGTAACGCCGTCTTTTTGAAAACTATTTCAGCATAAGGTATTCAGAAGGTATTCGTGTCTCTTCCAGCGGCGAGGAATAGCTGTACAATGCTGTAAGCTAGTATCTTAGTGGATACTTGTCCACTTATGCCTTTCTTTCAATCATCTCATTAACTGCCTTATTTATCTGATTGCGGGATTATTTGTGGGAAATGATTGCGCTACCTGTAGTTCCACACATTCGCCTATCATAACAGCAATGACACCTCACAGCAATGGCTAATTGCTACTGGATTTAAGAGCGAAGTCTCTTAAGACACTGACCTTGCCAACAGTAACAGATGAATGTTACAAGGCCGAGCTCTGAGGAAAACAGG
The DNA here is from genome assembly GCA_025399855.1 of Forbesichthys papilliferus. Classification (NCBI taxonomy): domain Eukaryota; kingdom Metazoa; phylum Chordata; class Actinopteri; order Percopsiformes; family Amblyopsidae; genus Forbesichthys; species Forbesichthys papilliferus. The sequence goes on along the minus strand of JAODOY010000853.1, from coordinate 6,662 downwards.
CTTTACACTGGCCAAATTAATTATTCACATCGACTGTTTGCGCGTTTTGCCGGCTTCTGAATTCAGCAACATCTATGAGGGCATCTGTGTGAGGAATGAATCCCGATAGAACATTGTGAAAGTGGCCATGACCCCTCATGTACCACACAGCACAAAGGGAGATCGGGCACAGCAACAATATACTGTGCTGTGTATATGTATTTACTGAATATTTTGTATCACTTCATCCACAGTAGTCTAATGTTATGTACAGTAGTGAGATGTAAATATTTATAATGAGGAAATGGAGAGGTTAAAAACCCCGGGATAACATTTTGAACAGCGTTTATTTAGAGCCTTTCCTCACAATATTTAAATCTCTACGAACCACTGTTTAGCTTCTCCAGCTCTATGTTTTACTGATAGGCAGCCACCAACCCACGCAGGTTATATAAGGCAGGAGCACTGTAGGATGCACAGTAAATATAATTGCATTAGTTGGGAAAAATAACTTTTTTTTTTTAAGTACCTGGGGAGAATCTGTTTATGTGGAATTTTGTTAAAGCAGCAGGATGTTGATGCATTGCTACGGTAACGTAGAGATGTCCTGTTTTGCTGGTCCTTAGCAACTTGACACAAAATAAAATGTATATTTAGCTGAATATTTTCTAATTGTCAGTGCATGTAAGTAAATGCAGGTAGGTTCTGCTTTTGTAAGGGTCACTTTCACTTACTGGGAATGATTGTGCATGTGTCACCGTAAATTACTAGGCTGAGTTTATTCTGTCACCGTCTTTTAAATAAAGTTTCCAGGGTGCAAAACATCTCCCACGCCCTTGTCCTGCCAGCATATGTGTGTGTGCATGTGTGTGCGTGTGTGTGTACGTGTGTGTGTGCCTGTGTGTGCGTGTGTGTGTGCGTGTGTGTACACAAATTGTAACAGCAAGAGTAACAGCAAAGTGAGGGAATCTTGTTGCATCTGCATTCTGCTAATTGTAATGAGAACCGGAAGCCAGTCGTGTAGGCTATCCGCTCTGGATTGCTAACGCACAAACACACAAAGAGTTCTTGTGCAAATTAGCAGAAAAGGCTGATCGCACCCCTAAACACTATAATGAATTGAGACGAGGGAAAGCACAACACAACCTTGCCTCAAATGCTAAGCCAGATGCATATTTGTCTGCAACTAGAGGTTCTCAGCATGGCCTTCGAGCCAGCGTGCAAACAATCTGGTCTGTGTGTTTCCATTCATATGAGCCAGGAGTGCTATAGAGGCTGTGTGCCTGTCCTGGTATTTCCTGAGGCTTCGTAAGCACACACGTACACATGCACCCACAGACACATGCACATGCACGCACATGCACGCATTTGCATGCACACACACACACACACACACACACATTCACATTGACTGCAGAGTTTTAAAACATTGACCACATATTAATTGTATTTAACACACAAACTATTGTATGTTAATTGTCTTTTGTCCCTGAAATACAGCTGTTAAGAAAGACAGAGTAGTAAATGTTATTTGCTTTGCTTTAAATGGCGTTGACTGCCATTTTGTGCGTCAGTCTTTACTTTTGATACTCTGATTGGCCTTAACCCGAAGTAATAAACAGACGGATGTGTGACTAGCTGTTTCCCATAATGCACCACTTCCCATTAGAATATCCATTAAAGACCGATTATGTTTAAATTGTACAATTAATGCACAGATGAAAACAAGCAGATGGAATGGAAATTAGCATGTTGTATGTAGCATGTAGCATGTAGCACACATTGTGTGTTATGTGTGTGGTTACAGCGAGGGAATGGGTAGCATGATTATTGAGCTGACTTATAATGGCCATGTCTTAAATCATTGCTTGATTAAACCAGTTTATGTGTCTGTGGAGGAGTTTATCTAATTGATTTGGAGAGTTTAAGTGCAGGGTTCAATGAATACTCTCAGCAAGACCACACAATCGAATTCTGAATGAGCCAATGTGTGCCTGTTTGTTGTTCAGTATTTTTAGTGCTTTTACTCTAACATGTTATTATTCTCCATTTGCGATTTCCATTTTTAGAGAGGCATGTACTTTTCACTTTTTACAAATTAGAATAAAATGTAACTGTGCTGTTTAACTAAAACCTACAGAAGTATTAATGTCATCCTCACATTCCACTAATCTGCTTTTTGACCATCTATTTGACATCACACTATGGCCGCCACCGCCGACAGTATTTCCATTGCAATACTACTTCTCAAACGGGTATTGCTCATTACCATATTATGCTTATGCTTATTATGCTTTTATTCTGAAGAATTAAGTAACCTGTAATAAGCCTGGATGAATAGTCTTTTTTACTGATGACCAGTGTTGGGCAAGTTACTCAGGAATAGTAATAAGTTACTATTTACTTGTTACTCCTTCAAAAAGTTATAATATTACTTATCTTATTACTAGTAATTAGTTACATTACTAGTTACATTACTATATTACTTTGCAATCACTACCCTGCCTCGCCCCTTCTGAAAAATGACAACCTGTGCATCCAGCTAGTTATAATTGAATCCTCTTTATTGGAACAATAATGAACCTTAGGAGTCTACAATCAGCCAAAGTGAAAACATTGCAGCCTCTCAAACCAGATGATTGACAGGTTGGTTCAATAAGCCTAGCCTAAGTTGGCTAGGACCTGAAATATTGTTCTTGTAACACAGCAATGCAGCATTGCTTGGATTAGTAATTGTAATATTATTACAGTTTCGACAGTAGTAATTAGTTACACTACTAGTTACTGGAAAAAGTAATGATATTACAGTAACTAGTTACTGCCCAACACTGCTGATGAACTTGAGTACGTTGTAACGCAGTGTTCCTGGTTTCACACATTCGGTGCATTAGCAGCTCCGCTCAGCCAAATGAATCCTGTGCCCATTTTTCTGGGTTCCAGGAATGGTTTTGTGAATCCAGGCATGAACATGAAAAATTGATTTGTTTATCTATCATTTCGCGTAATGGGTTTTCGCCCTGATTCAATGACAAAACCTGATGTACCTAGTAAGTGAAAGGGAAGGATTACCTGACCAGCATGTTAATATTCTGCACCTATGGTGTCTAAACCTGATAACACATATAGCATAAGGCAGTCACTGTCCATTGTGGAAGGAACCCTTTCCACAAAGTCATTACACTGGATCAATGCTCCCCAGAGAACAGGCAGGCTCAAACGCCACACACGGAGATGGAGGAGTCAAGAAATATAACAGCCCTGGGCTTTCAGATGGATCTGTGGGCTCACAGCATTGGAGATTTAAACCCGGTCTGTGGCATTCAATCATATGCCACCCTAGGTCTGTTTGTCCCGGTTGACAATGCTGGGAAATAATACGAACACTGAGCTTGCATCAGGAAGTTGAGGCATGTGTAAACATGTGGGGAAAAGTTTCATTATGGTGATGAAATGAAGACTGTAAAGATATGAAAATACAACAGTATGAAGTCAGAAAATAAAATATAACATGCCTCAAATGTGAGCATGAATTACAGTGCATTCAGAAAGTATTGCCATACTGTAAAATTGTTTAAATTAACATCTTCTCTCATCTTCCCTACACACAATTTACACACAGACTTTGGTGACAAGGTCAAACAGGTTTTTAGTTTGTCAAATCAATAAAAAAATGAAACAAAAAAGAAACAGGAATGCCTTTATAGTTACAATATAGTTCATCTCTGACACTCAACCGAACACACTTTTCTTGAATTAATGAGGAAAACATATTTTAGGCCTACTGTATAACGTGTTTCCGGAATACATGGAGTTGTGTTCGAGAAGGAGAAGGGAGGGGTGGGGGTGATTGTATAGAGACTATGGGTGTGGTAGCGTTAGAGTGTCTAGGAGAAGGGTGTGTGTGTGTGTGTGTGTGTGTGTGTGTGTGTGTTTGCTCTCTAAATAGCCCACCCTGCATTAACAACTGGAATGCGGTATGGATTCACCCATGTAGGCAGGGGAGCCTTGTGGCTGCCTCTCCACTTTATCCAGGTCAGATCAGACCTCCTCTCGCTAGCAAAGCACGGGCATGCGTGTGACCCCCCTCTCCCCTCCGCGCTGCCAGCCAGTGTCAAAATAACACAAGGAGCTCATCGCAGAGCCCGAGACCGCTTCCCAAATTAAACTCGCTGTCCCCATTTGGACTTTTAAACATTGCCGTGCGAGGTTAGCGCAAAGTTTTTTGGAACAAAACAAAGTGCCAACTTGATTTGATTTCAGCGGGGGCCTTCGCATTCATCTGTTAAGAGAGACAGCAGCGTTGGCCTCCCAGCGTATGTGCAGTGTGTGTGTGTGTGCGTGCGTGTGCGTGGAAGTAGGTCATTGATTTGGAACTTGGACACATTTGTGCTGACCTAGAAATGGGCTATAATCGGTGTTCTCTCATACCAAAACAGTGTTTTTAGAGGTGCACTTAATTCAAGGACGGGACAACAAGTCATCTAGCACGCCACACATATGTACACATTTCACATTTTGCCACGTACAAATCGTTTCGAGAACATTTTCGCTTCGAGAACATTTTCAGCGATGAAGCATGTTTCCGATGGTTAAAACAGAAAACGCGATGTCTCGTGTTCTCGCCATGTGCCGGTGAAACATAGTGTGAGCCCTGTGTTAGCCTTGTCTTATAAGAAGTTACAATGTGGCCCAGTCTGCAGACGTGCCTTGTTCTGTCATCTGGGCAAATTCCTGGATGGGGGCTTGATGTGCTCACTGTCATGCAATTTGCGCCAATAATGTAAATATTTATGGCCTTTGAACAAGCTGGGACGTGATCAAATCTGTTCCTGACACAAGGTCTTAGGCAAACACACGTCTCTGGGAAGCAGCTTGCTTCATGGCCAAGTTGGAGTGTATCTTTGGCAAGTTGGGAATTATCAGTCAAGCAAACATTGCTAGGTTCTCGTCCGGTATTATAGTAGTGGATTCCTCGTATATTGTTTATTTGTAGATGGACACTCCGGAATTCCCCATTAGGTGGAAACAAGCATTACAAAAACATGGTAATTTTAGTCAATACATTGTCACTCATCTCTACTCCCCCTCCATCACAATTTACAAATATAACACTGTGCTCTACCTCTCCTCCTGGTAACAGCTAAACTTATTTCAAGGTGTAGCCGGTTACACTACAACGCGATCGACAAGAGTACATTCATATGCTGCGCACGATTCAGTCTTAGCTACAATAGCAGCCGACGTCGAGGCCGAGCCATCGGTGGAGCCGTGGTAAAGAGGTCGAAAGGCTATGTTTGTCTGTTTCCTGTTCTGGTGCTGGGAGCAGCCTCCTTTTTCAAATACACATGGAATGCATTTAGGGCATGAATGGAGCACGCCGCACTGTAAAGAGTGAGGGGATATCCTCACTGCCCGTGTTACTACAATGAGCTGCATCGCCTACCGAGGCAACACCTTCCCTTCCCCGAATGCTGCCAGCAGCGAGCGGGGGGAATGTGCAGCAAACAGTCTGTTTCTTTTTCTCTGGGTAGCGTGAGAGAAGCGATCACCTCCACTCCACTTCCTCGTGAGCTCCTCGCACGAGCTCTCTGCCCGCAGCGTGCCCGCGACGTTCGAAACTGGCCGCCTCTGCTGCTTGTTTAGCCGGAGATAGGCAGCAAGGCACCGAGGAGCAGGTACAGACACGGGCCTATCAGAGATGACATCACCCGCAACAGCTGCAGGGCCCCGGCAACGTGGGGGGGGGGGGGGGGTATGGTGGGGGGGTGGGAGAACGCAGTAGAACAATTGACTAGAAGCGACACAGGAAAGAGAGAGGTGACCTGATTGCTCAGCTGGCCAGGAGCACGGGAAGGAGAGGCTGGTCTCTCTACCCAACCCCCCCTCCACAAGCCCAGCCCTGGCTCTGAGCCCCTCACCACACACACACACACACACACACACACACACCTCTCATCGCACTGCTGGCTGTCACGGCTCACTACGTCGGAACAGAACGATCATCTATAACCCCCACATGGACATGGGTCACCATGATAGCCAGGCAGGGGCCGTACCCCCTCTCCACTAGACATGGCTCACTGCTAGGACCTGCAGTAAGGAACCCTTGATTGTAAGGTCAACAATGTATATATATATATATATATATATATATTTGTTATAAATACAACAATATTTTATCTAGAATGAATAAGTCAATCTATAGTATATATTATTGTTATTTATTTTATTCGTTTTTAGGTCCACTTAACGTTTCATCTTTACTAAGCAAAATAAGACATTCAGTTATTGTTAATCGATACATTGCCGTTTTGTTTTTTAGTGATGGTTTTCTGGTCATCACAAAGGCCTGCCCTACTGGACTCGTGAATCCTGCGCACGTTGAGTTTACGATTTCCGTTTTCCTTGCAAAGGCGTGCGTCCAATGCGCTTTTCACAGTTTGTGCTGCCCTGAATGTCATTAATTCTAATCGCAATCATCCTAATAGCTTCTCAGATCAAATACCCAGGAGCGATCCTAACAAAATAATCCATTCCCGTGAAAAACAAACACACAACCAGCCAACGCCGTCCCTTTCTCCACTTCTCTCCTTCCCACTCACCCCCCTCTCTCTCTCTCTCTCTCTCTCTTTCTCTCTCTCTCTCTCTCTCTCTCTCTCTCTCTCTATCTGATATAGACAAAA
>JAODOY010000852.1:0-13354 GCA_025399855.1 Forbesichthys papilliferus | reverse complement strand
GGACAGTGTGATTTCACAGAAGTGTGATTGACTTGGAGTTACATTGTGTTGTTTAAGTGTTCCCTTTATTTTTTTTAACAGTGTATATGATCGGTAAGCATGTTTAACGCAGCTAACAGTAGCCTACCTCGTGTTTACGTCCTTTACGTCTGTTTCGGAACATCAGAGGAAAAATATTTAAATAGCCATGACCGCCCTACACTCGAGGGTTTCTTTCAGTAAAGGTTCTAGTGATCCAGTCCAAGAAATTAAAAACGCGCATGCCCAGTGTACCTGCCACACGACTGATGTAAGTATCAGATAATTATACAGAGCTAAAATACACATTAATTTCGTTTTTAACCCGTTTAAAATTTAAAACGTATAATGTAGATTTAGTCTAAATGGCACCAAAATGAGGCAATTTGCGTTTTAATACGGTCCGGTAGATTTCGATCATATAGGAGCCAGTGCCCAACTTTACTTTTAAGTAGTGAATAAAATAAGATGTACCTCTTTAATGTTTTTCATTAATGTGTCATACTTAGTGGTTGACTAATTCCAACTGCCTAGTTTCAAAGGTTGGGACAACTGATACCATCCTACACTTTCTAGGACGACCTTGAGATATAACCATTAAATACATTTCCAGTGTTCTGACTATTTGGTGCCTTGTTGAAAAATGCCACTGTAGCGCATGCCCTATTGAAAATTGTTACATTACGTGTTCATTGTTCCCATTTCCAAGTTCCCATAAAGTTATAACTCCCACAGTATAATGTGAGAAAAAAAGCTTATTGTTATATACATACATAACTTTATGCCCACATACGGAAATAGGGAAATTACAAATATGCCCAAACGATCTTTGTTGTTAATGGTGTGAATTGGTAAGATTATGTAAATAATTATTAAATATACAAATGTTAATTTACCACCTGGCAAATACGTTAGCCGAATCATATTCTACAAGAAAATTTACAAGAAGCCTTATACATTTGTTAAAAACATGCAATAACCGTAGCCTACTAGCTAGAAATCCAGATTATGTATCAGAAATCTATGGGCGTCTCATGCATGACGAAAATTACGCAGTAACGACGAGGAAGCACAGTTCGACGGGTAGCATAAATTGTCAGAACACTGGTATACGTGTGTGTGTGTGTGTGTGTGTGTGTGTGTGTGTGTGTGTGTGTGTGTGCGCGCGTGTGTGCGCACACGCAGTGTATGTACTGTAAAATTATTAGTCATATCTAATTTATCAGTAGTAACAATTTCCGAGTTAGAGATTTAGATAGCATTTCAGATAGCATTTTCTACAATTAAAACAACATGTACTGTGAGCCACACTGTGAAGATCTATCTCCACTGAGTGTTTGTATTTTAGAGCATAGAGCAGAGTCAGAATATCAGCTTTTTTGCAAGATATATAGCAATCAGCAAGTTTGATTGTTTAAATAAAATAACTTTATTAACTCTTTTGTAAATCAAATTGTCAGATTTTGCAGCAAATTTGGTGGAAAGCGCCTGGAGTCGTCAAATGTATTGTTTATTGACTCATTTTCTTATAAGAGATACATAGGTGATGTCAATGCATCAATTCCACAAAACAATGTCAATGTTTTGAATGTATCCAGCAGGAACAAATTGTTGGTTTCTGTAGAGTTTCACAAGACATTCTTTTAGTCTGGTAGGTTTTCCTAAATGTTGTTTCTGGCAGTCACCTGAAAGGATTGGCTAAAGTTGAAAGCCTTACATAGGTCATTCAAATGTTGGCAGGCAGAATCATTTGGCTTTTCATCTAAACTGAAGTGGCTTTTGGAATTTCATTTTCATTTTTTTTATAGTTTTCTCAATATATTTTACACATTTGCCATACAAACGTGTTGGGTTGCTGCTTTTGTTGTGGCTAATTGTTGTTTGTTGTCTTTGCATTAGGCACTTAAGTATGGACATCATCAGCAGGCAATAGCTTTTTTTACATTTTATTTTTCGGAGACTGTATTAATTGTGCATCCTGTATGCTGTAGTATGTATAGTAACAATTATATTGTGGTTATATTTTTTCACGATTTTGACTTGCTACCTTTTATATTTGGTAACTGAAACATTTAAAAGCCTTGCTAATGTTATTGAACAAAGACCCTTGGAGACAATCTCTAAAGACGAAATTGTCACTAGCCAGCATAAGGTGTGTGTGTGTGTGTGCTTAAGAGCCCACTACCATGGTCAGAGAGACAAGGTCTGATTTAATGGTACTAAAGTGAGAGTAGTGTGAGAATCAACAGAACCCTACATACTGGTAACAAAAGTCATCGAGACTAATTAGTTTGTATTCAAGCTTTTCTTTTGCCTCGCTGAGTGAATGTAGTGGCACTGAAAGGCTCTCCTTTTTCCTCTGTAGACCACTGTTGTGTAAGCATCTTTCTCAACACAGCCAAAACCTCAGTGGGCTTCTTGTTCTGGTCCTGGAAAAAGAAAGACGATGATTATGATTATATATCTCTACCTCAAGCCTGTCAGTGACACAATTGCCAAAATAATTGTTTGTGTCAGGACTCCCACACATCCCCGTACGTGAATATGTTTGTCTGTTCAGTATACACTTCAGTTCAGTTTCAATTGTTATTTGTCACTGTTAAAAGGCACAGTCCCACCCACACAGGCGTTTAACATTAATTAAAGATTGTGAGTGGAAAATTGAAGTAAATCAGATTTCCCTTCTTTAATACATACTAACAATAAAGTTTCAAGAAAGTTAAACAGAATTATAAAAAGCACATTATTAGATAAGCAGCTGATTGTGCAGTTTTGTATAGCAACTGAATCGTCTCTCTCTCTCTCTCTCTCTAGCTGTTTGAGATCACGGTGCCGAACACCCACGGCACGAAGCCTGTGACCGTCCTGGTGGCCAACCACACCCAGTGTAGCTGCCTGTCCAAGCTGGATGTGTACAAACAGGTTCACAGCATCATCCGCCGATCACTGCCTGAGTAAGCATCTACCAACACTTACCTGCAGAGACACATCACACCTGCTCTCCTTAAAGCTTGTGTAAAGCAGACATACATTTGTGTCTGTGTGCTGTTTTGAGTTTGTCACACCACAGAAAAATGTAATATTAACCACCCAGCCAAATATGAAATAATAAAAAAATTGGCAAGTATATAGAATTACGATTCAAAAGCGTAAAAATATAACCAGCATTATATGTTCTCAAACGCTGAGGGTGTGTCAGCAGAAGACACTGTAACCACGCCCATAGCGTGTTCTACAGTAAACTCAATACCGCGCTGTTGTGCCAAAAAGGTATCCTCAGCCGAACATTGATTGGAAAATGCAGACGTGCATTTTATGAGTTGTGTTTTAACTTCTAACTCTCACTGTCTCTAACTCTACAATTTAATACTACATAGTTAACAGTGTTTTCACATTATTAAAGGAATATATTTTTAACACATAACATATTTCCAAGTAAATCTCTGTATTTGCTTTACACAGTCTTTAACCTGTAAACACTGCATTAAAGGTACTGTCAGTCAGCTATTGCAAGCTAATTATAAGCTAACATTTTATCAAATTCACCAAATATATACTTGCATCGCTCTATCTTACTGTTTTCTGTGCCAACGGACTCCGGGCGGAGGACCGCGGAGCGATGCAGTTGTTCTTTGAGCTCAAAGTTAGCAAGAATGACTGACACTGCCTTTAAGTGAATCACGCAGACGCACAATTACAGAAGTGTCAATATATACATAGCTGTAGTACGTCTTGCATTCATGCCAACGCATGCGCGCGCGCACACACACACACACACACACACACACACACACACAGATATTATTTGTACATGCACACAAACACAGACCCAGATTTAGTTTCCTTCTGGACTTCTTTGTTTAAATAAAGATGTTCTTCTTGGCAAAAGCAACACACACACACACACACATTGGGTCTGTGTGCATGTGTCTAGGAGGTGTTACTTATGGAAGCATTCATTGTTTCATGTGGAACTTGATCGAATTTCCACCAGTGCTGTGTGTGTGAGTGTGTGTGTGTGTGTGTGAGAGAGATAGAGAGAGAGAGATAGAGAGAGAGAGAGAGAGAGAGAGAGAGAGAGTTGAGACTTTTTGATTTATGGTGTTTCTGTAACACCCTATGACAGCTGTGAACTCATAAATATATTGATAATGTTTGGCTCTGGACCTTTTAAACCAAGAGCATTTTTTTTGTATGTGCAATCATGGTGCAATTGTTCTGTGTAACCTTTATATAAGTATTTGCTATCTTAGATAGATAGCAAAGATTTAAATAGCTAGTTTCTGCTGCTGGAAGGTCTCAAATAAGAGATTTTATGGTGACTGAGAGCAAATACAAAGTAAAATGCATACCGCACTGTTAGAATGGCCATATAGCAGCTGAATGAGCCTGTTTGAAGAGGGAGGGCAGGAAATAATTACATTTAAATCCTCCAATTGATTTAAATTGAACTTTTCTCTTCAATTGATTGAAATAGGAAATACATCAGTTTAAATTGAGCTACATTGCACTAGTCACATTAATTGAGCAGCCATGTGGGCTTTTTACAATTATAAAAGAGTACATTCCATTCAAATATTTTGAAATTAAATATTGCACTTAGTGTTGATCAGTAGTGAACTACAACAGAAGCCCGGCTTTCCCTACAGTTTAATACAAAATATGAGTAGGAGATGGTTACCACATAGAGAAAGATTTTCGGTCAGCACCAAAGAGTTTCTGGAAAACCGTCCAAGCTGTGCACAGTAAGGACGGGATGAGGATTAGCACCGCAAAATCTGAGGCCATGGTTCTCAGCAGGAAACCGATGGAATGAGTCCTTACCCCAAGTGAAGGAGTTCAAGTACCTTGGGGTCTTATTTGAAAGTGAAGGTACATTGGAGCGGAAGATTGGCCGGAGAATCAGAGCAGCAGATGGAAATTTTTGCCTACAGTTGTTATCTATTATGTTAACTAATATTTTTTTGGAAACCATGTTCTGGTCTGCCATTGAGTCTTTTCATAGCACACATACATTTGTTTTGTACCTGGGCCCGTCCTGACGAAGCTACGTTGTTGCAGCAACTTTGATTGATCTACTGTTAGCCTACAATACTTCAGCGAAGGCTCAACATTAAAGTAGACGGTGCCAGTTGGGGGGTGTCTCTGTTTACAGCAGCACAACATATGTTTTTGTGGTTAACAAACAACTGTACAATATGCATGTAGTTCTACAACTGTCTCGATTTGACTGATGGTACAAATATCCGCCAGGCACACACCTGAGTCCATGCTCTCTCCCACAGACATATTGCGTGCACCATCGAGGTGCTCGGAAAATGCAAGCTCAGCACGTTTTTGTACGTTTCACGTTTTGTTGAGGAATCTGGTGTGTGATATGAAAAACAATGATCACATCACAGTGGAGATTATATCCAAGTAGATATTTTTATATGTAGTCACCAGACGAGTTCTCTATTGTGTGTGTGTGTGTGTGTGTGTGTTAAAGGGGTACATTACAGGAGAGTAATGGCCCGTGCAAAATGGAATGCATATACAGTGTTTTTGCCATTTGCTTCCACTATAAATCTAACAAAGAAATGGGGAGCCCGTTATAGAGGAGAGAGAATGATTAAGAGAGGGGAAAGATGAGAAGATAGCTTGAATGAGAGTGTGCGTGCGCTTGCATGCGTGCAAACGCAAGATCCAGGTACAGAAAGAGGTATAGTGTATCATAAGAAAAGTCACAGTGCTGACAGACACAGGGTGGACAAACCGATAAAGATAGAAACACTGCATGATGTTTACCTGCACTGGAGGACATGATCTAATTTCAACATACAATGTTACAAATTATTATTTTTCTATTATTATATATTTCAGTTAACCAGGAGTTTACACATGATTTTGACATTGAAATGAAGGTTTAATATGAGTACATTTTACTCTGCCTAGTAAAACATTGTATTTTCTGTGTGTTCTAGTGACAGTAAAACATATACATACTGTTTGATGCTATCAAAAAACATGTCATGTTCACTCTCCAGTCAGTTTCATGTGACCAGTGACACTGGCTCCAATCTGGAGTTGGTCCCCGGGCGCTGCACAGCGGCTGCCCACTGCTCCCTTGAGGGATGGTTAAATGCAGAGAACACATTTCGCTACATGTACAGTATGTGACAATAAAAAAAGCACCTAAACTTAAATAAACACAAAAGAAGCTAAGCTTCTAACAGCTTCAGCAGTATGCATTTTATTACAGACACACATATTTTCATGCATTTCATGTTCCCATTCTCAAGCTTTTCAGATGTTGCTGTGAATATCTGAAGATCGTCATACAATTCTGCTCATTGCTGCATGTGCGTGCATGTGTGCTGTGCTTACTGATGTATGAACTATGCTACTGCTGACCTTTCCTTTACATTTTCAAAAGGACACGCACAAACACACACACACACACACACACACACACACACACACACACTCAAAGTGAGCAGCAGTGTGAAGCAAAACAAAACATGTCAAATCAGTATTAGAAATGGAAACGGGTTGTATGGATTTTACGCCTATAAATCCTCATCAAGCGTGTCAAAGGACACACACACACACGCGCACACACACACACAAACTTACGTCAGGAAACATATGTTTTGTATTAGGAACAATTCAGTCTTCAGACCAGAATACTTTACAAGGTATTTCTCTTTTCAGCTCCTCTTTTCATACCCTGTTCACTCCCTTTCTAATTCTCTGTTAACTTGGTGTGTCTGCTCACACTATTTAGTCACCCTCTTTGCACATAAACACAGAGGCACTGCGTGAGCGTGTGTCAGGCTGTAATTGAAACCATATTGTCGAGGGCTTCGCTATGACTTTTCAGCACCGTTTGTATTTCAAGACATCGTGTCCGTCAACCGTGCTGCGTTTCAACTGCCGAGACTTGCTGCCAGGTGCCTGTCTGTCTGTCTGTCTGTCTGTCTGTCTGTCTGCCTCGCTACATATGTGATGCAAAGCATTGGTGATTAGGATCACTTCTTGTATGGTAGCGTTCTGAACGATGACATTCTGATGTTTGGAAAAGCCTGTTATTGTTGATGGAAATTCAAACTAGTTTCAATTTCTGGAATGATCTGGTCAAGAGGAATGGGTCTCTTGTGTTCAACTTAAAGGAGAAGTCAGGGATGCTGGAGATAATTGTAGATTTTTGAACTTGAGTGGTGCTCCCTCAGAAGCTCCGTCCTTCACATTGGACTCGCATTTCCAAGGCTGGGATAGTTTTGGGTTGTGCGGTTTGTGTTCCCGTTTACAGAGGCTGTATAGAAACTCCAGATATTTTTTTAAATGCTAGCTAATGATGAGGATATTCCCTGAACTTGACTAAATGTGTATTACCTTAAAATGGCTTACTTTACCTTTAAGGTAAAGTGTTTTTTTTGCCAGGTACAATGTGACAAGTGCAATTAGATTTGATTTCACACTTAAAGTGTTTTATAAAGTCTTGTGGCGATACCTCATGTACCATGCCCACATGAAGGGGAGCAATGAAGCACATATTTTTTGGGAATCAGGGGTCAACCATTTGAAAACCACTGACTGTTAGAGCACCAGTTGTGTTGCCGTTTGTCTGAGGTCACATGACCCCCAGCATTCCCCCAACAACCTTCTTTCCTGCAGGAGGGGAAAGAGGAACTAAGATAGTGAGCGCCTGAGGTGGCAATAGATGGGATCAGAGGAGCGGGAGAAAGAGGGGGAGGGGGGGGTGGCAAAGACAGAGAAGACAGGAAAAGTTTAAGGAAAGAAAACAAATACTCAAGACATTCAATCTAAAGATAGCAAATAGCAATGATGGCCCACCGCGGCCACCCCAAGAGGACTGTTTGAAAGGGCTGTTTATTTGCTTGTGATGTGTATTCTTCTATCACAACATGCTATAAATGTTGCTAAAACTAGAAAGTTGAATCTCTTGTTCATTTCACCCTTACGTGTTTCAGTTGTCCTCATATCCTCTATCTACATAGGTTTTTCTTTCTGTTTGCCCCTCCAATAGTTTGGCAAACAATGGTCTTTCCCTGATGTCTGTTAATGCTTCTGCATACTTTTCAGACATACCTGGACATATCAAGGCATTTAGACAAATAACAAAATAACATGTTGGTTCATTGATTTAGTTTTCACAAAGGCCAGAGATGTTCTCCCAAAGGTGAGTTATCTCTCGGCCTCTTCCATTAAATTTGACCCAGGAGAACAGTTTGTTTATATCTGTGGTCTCCAGCATCTTTATCAAAGCATGACCTCGTCTTGTGTTAATTAGCTTTAATGCTGTGAGGTTGGCCAAATTACAGCATACCCCTCCTTTGTGATGTGATGTTTGTACTTAGTTAACAGCACTGTGGGTACACTTTCAATATTCACATATTATTGTACCAGTATTGCTGGAATTACATTTGTGTAACTGCATTACTGGTAGAATAAGTAGTATTTTTTTTTTAGAATTGTGTCTATTATTTTTATCTCCTAAATTATGTCAAAACATTGTTTTGTAAATGATAAAAACTATACACACAAACAGGATAAATATACAGACTACCATATAATGAGTTTGACTAAGCTGAATTCAGCTACCACACATATCAAAGATATTTGAAGAAAGATAAGATGATATTTCCCTTTCCTCCCTGCAGTCCATTGAAGTTGACCCAAGAAAACCTTCTTTGAATGAGATGTTTATTTGTCTCTAATCCCACAGCCACCCTGTCAACACGGATGCTTAGGCCTGGACGAACACATGCTCACTCACACACAGAGAAACTGAAATTTGTTGAATCAGTTCAGCCTCATAGTCTTCATCATGCATTTAGAAATACAGAAAACATTCAGTTCAAATCCATCTATATTTTGATGTAATCTTCAAGTGAACTGTCCCTCCAGAATACCACATTAATAAATAGTACAGTATCACAATATACCATTTAATGTGTCTTACTATGAAGTCTGAGTCAATAAGGCGTATTAGGCGTAAATATAATAACGTATTTCATTTACAGAGCATGTTTCAGGGTACTCAGACACTTCGCATACTTTAAAATGATCATTTAAAAGCAACATATAATCATACAATGAAAGCAATTCTGAAAAGTGAGTGTGGACTAGGGATTTGAACATGCAGTCTCTTGGGTGTTTGGGACGAGAGCTCCAGAGGGAGTTATGGAGAAGGCTCTGCCACTGTGCTTTGTCCTGAGTGGTGGAGACTGGAGGTTGGCAGCAGAGGAGCAGAGGGTGTTTGTGGAAGGAGTGTGGTGATGGAGCAGGTTGGCTAGGTTGGAGGGGGCCTGGTTATGGAGGGCTTTGTCTGTGAGGAGAATTGTATCTGCTGCTGGACAGGGAGCCAGGGGAGTTAATGGAGGACAGAGGTGACAATGTGTTCGGTTTCAGTAGTGAACTCTGGATGAGATGAAGACATGGATCCGTTTCTGCAGCAGAGAAGGAGATTATTGGGCAACAGTATGCGGAAAAAGGCAGTTCCGGTGATTTGATTGATGTGGTGTTCAAAGGAGCGGTTGAGTTGTCAATGTGGAAGGTGTTGGTTTTGGTGAGGGATTTGGGACCGATGGCATCGTGTCCAATTCATCACAGTTTAGTTTGAGGAAGTCAGCTTGCATCCAAGGTTACATTTGAGAGAGGCAGCAGGTCAGAGTGGAGTGTGGTGCACTGATGGCATCGTTGGAGATGTAGAGCTGGAAGAGGAGAGCATGATGACCTATGCTGTTACAAAGAGTCAGTGAAATGGGCCATGTCAAACTCATAATCCACATTGCTATCAACTTTGTCATAACTTGTTCATCATAAGCTGTCCAGCGCCCGCAGATATTACTGTACAGGAGTTGTGTCACACATAGCCTACAGCAGGGGTTCTCAAACTTTTTAGCTCGCGACTCCCCAAAATAATAGTGCCAGAGACACGTGACCCTGCTATCCCCAGAGGTGGTAGAAGAATAGAAGATAGTATTTTAATACAGGCTAGTAGCAGAATACATCAAAGTAATGTATAAACTGTACTACTATCAATTATGGGTAAACTATGCCATTTTAATTATTTAAAATTGTTAAGTTATTTCTGAAAATTATAATGTGACCTCCCAGGGGGTCATGACCCCAAATTTGAGAACCACTGGTCTACAGCAGTGCACTTGCCGTGTCATTAGAGTCCTGCAGTTTAATTTTGGAAATTACTTTTGTATGTTTGCTCTGGTAATTGCGTTTCTTTTTGCTAACTTTTATTTTGTTATCTGCGTCTCTCTGAACCTGACATTACACCAGGGGCGATTCTAGAATGACACCTTTAGGGGGGCTCAGCCCAGTGCTTAATTTGTAAACCAGGAGGTCCCGGAGCTCAGAGAGGGTGCTGCTCCAGCGAATCAGGGGGAAGGAAATATGTCCCGGGACACGGAGACACACACACACAATGAATCCGTGTCTGGAGCACATCGGACGCCATGATCAGTAGCTGTTAAAATCAACAACTAAATACATCTAATGATCTAATCATGAAGACTTATTTATTTACAATTAATAAGTATGCACCCAAATGAGCAGCAGCGGTCTTGTAGATGCATGAAGGGAGGGAGAAAAAAACGATGGTGCAAAGCGATTTGGAAAAGAAATGGGAAGTGAAGCCCGTGAAGCTATTTTCAGAGTTGTGGTTGCCACGGCAATGATAATCAAACATTACGCATATAGGCTCTCGTGTACAGACAAATTAATTGTAGGATTTGTTAACAGATACCGAATACCAAGTCCAGTCAAAATATGACATAGTGACATGTTTTTGACATGTTAACATTACTGTTTTAAGACTAATAAATTAAATAGTAATTTAAAAATCAGTGGGATCAGCGCGGGATCGCGGGACCCGCAATATATTTTTTGACCACACAATTCCCGCTTTTCTGCGGCAAAGTTAAAAACGCCCGCAAGATGCATACAATGCAGTACTTGTCTCAAAACCACAGCACAAACGCCCATTTCCTTACAGTGGCTGTGGGGAATACAGCAACAATTTGCCAAAATACCAAAAACGGTATTCATTAACCACCATAATCGTCATATTAATCTTCACCGTCATTAACACTACACAGCAGAGAAAAGTAACAACATGGGGGCATACCTTACTTTTTATTGATGTAAAACCGCCCTCTGTCACACCTAGGTCCGGGGGGGTGTCCAGGCTCCCTCTCCGGCGGTGCGCTGCCACGTTGGTTCGCTAACCACCGCCCAAGGCGTCGTGGCAGCCCCTCCCCTCCCCTTCTTTTGCACATGTTTTGAGTTGACTCGTGTTTCTGTTCTCGTGGGTTATTGTATGTGTTGATCTCTGTTTGTTTGATTAAACCACTGTTTCGTTTATCATGCCTTTGTTGTTGCTAAACGTTACACCCACAAAACATCCATAGAGTCTCATTTTCCCTGCTTTTGTAATAATTGTAACAATTTAGTTTTTTTAATTTAATTTTCAAACTTTTCAGGCCAACATTGTAGCCATCGCTGCAGTAGTTACATCCAGTGACTTGCCACTAAATATTCTACAGCTTATACGCTGCATGGTCACTGCGCATGACCTCAGTTATTGACGTCTTTCTTATATTCTATCAGATTTAACTATAGCATGGGGAAAAAAAGAAAAAAGAAGTAGGCTATTTATTCGTTTTTGACAGTAAATGAGATTTTTTATAAAAAAATAAAAAATGTTAAATAAAAAATGTACAAAAATTATTTTTAGGGGTGCTGAAAAGGGGTCTTGAAAATGCCATTGCTGCTGAGATGGAATAGCCCATGTTATTATGGGGTATGGGGAGGGCTGTGTTAACAAAGACATAATAAACACTATGTTGTCATTTGTGTTACTTTTGGGGGAGTATGAATTTTACAATCAGTTGTATTTTAATATTATGGTTATTAATGATAATTTGATATTTTCTATGGGGTCTTTCATGGGGTTCCCTTACAGCTGGGGGCCCTAAGTGGTTGCCTATGGTCCAGGAAAGCCACAGTAATCGAATGATAGATTCCTTGCAGCAACAATCATATTGCGAGCACCGTCTCTTCCTTGCCCATTATTTCCTCATTTTGAGAAACTGGCTAGTGCATGCTTTGGCAAAATGCCTATCTTCATTTTTTAACTTGCCTAAAGTGAATGAGTGCAGCTGCCAGTGGTCATCGGTTAGGTGTGCTGTTACACCGAGGTAGTTATGGTTACTTACTCTATATCCAGTGGTCTCCATTAAGTGCAATAAAATTACCTTCTTGTTTTCAGCGTCGTAAAGTTCATGTATACTTAAAAGCCATAGTTCTCCTCGAAGGTAGCTTGTATGATGAGCCTGCAGTCTGTGGCGATCCATTTCGTGATTGCACTTGTTACAAAAGCTTTGCTGTTGTCGTTTTGTTGACCAACTTGCCCCGGCTGCACTCTGCCAACATCAGTTGATGACCACAGCTTGTTGCTTGTCTAGATATGTCTAGCAAACATGCAGCAATTGGTTTTATAATGCTAGTGAGATGTTAAACTAAACTAAAAATGTTTTTACCAAATATTTCAATTATTTTGTTCTTTATGAGGGACTTTTTAATCCTTGCTGAACGAACAGGGCATTATTTGTGGGAAGTGATTATTACTACCACTTTGTAGAAGGGCCCATTCAACCTTCAGTGGGCAAACGCTGTTGACCCTGAGGGAGGTTAATGCAGCCAATCAAACTTCTTGTAAACTCACAATTTTGCCATGTGAATGTGCATGGCAATGACAGATAGCCTCAATACAAACTGTGCTATTTAAACTATATTTGTACAATACAGTGTATAAAAGCTTTGGTGGGACACCATGGGTCATTTATTGACACACCTTTTGACAGCAACAGTTTACCTTAGTTTAACAATAGAAAAAACAGTATTGTGTGTCCCTCTATTAGCAGTGCTCTCTATGAAATTGCATGCTGCTAAATGTCATGTTTATGTGGATTGTTTGCAAGGGTATTGATCAAATACAAAAGAGCAGCAGTAATGACTGATAGTGAAATGCTTTTGTTTGTTTGCTTCAAATAAAACAAGTGTGTGTTTGTCTTGACTTTCTTCATTCAAGGTGTATAGTTTCCAACAGGACCTGCCCTGCTGGCCACGCCTGGAACAACAGGCTGTGTCGGTGTGTTACCATGATGACCACTGTGCAACACAACCACCCATCACCCCCTCCCCCTCCTAGGGCTTTTCCACAGCATTTTGGTAAATACGCACACACACAAACACACACACACACACACACAAACATATATATATATATATATATATATATATACTGTCGCTCTTA
>JAODOY010000851.1:0-13354 GCA_025399855.1 Forbesichthys papilliferus | reverse complement strand
GAGGCCAGCTTTTGACCGTTTAGCAAGATCCATCTTTCACACGGTACATGTATGCTAGGTTCTGAAATACACTGCAGCGATGACGCGTACAGTGTGATAGGCAAATGGCTACGCATCAGCTAAAACTATTTCTAATAATTAAATCGCATTTTGGAACCGATGAGAACCAAAATATGATTTATTTTAAAGGTATTCGGTTCTTGACATTTTGTTTTCGGTTCCAACTTGGAACCGAGCTTCGGTACCCAACCCTAGACAAGACCCTACAATGCAGACGAGTTGAAGGCTACTATCGAAGCATCCTGGGCTTCCATAACACCTCAGCAATGCCACGACTGCTGATCGACTCAATGCCTTGCCGCATAGGGTAATTCATGCAAAAGGAGCCCCAACCAAGTACTGATTGCTTGTACACAAACAGATTTTTCACGTCTGTATTTTAATTATTATTTTCACTGGTCTTATGTCATATAAACATTTTCGGAGATAGGCCTGCTTAATTTTGGGGTTTTATGAGCTGTAAACCTTATCATCAAGATCATAACATATAACGGAAGCTCAAAAGTGTCATGATGTGCGCGAAGGCGGGTGTGATATATAATTTACTGGTATGTAAAATAAATATTTTTAAAGATATAAAATATCTTAATTCATGCTTATGGAAAAGTTTATTTTGCTTTAGCAGGGGGCCCCCACTCCCGATGGCGCCCCATGCAATTGCGTGGTTTGCGTGTTGGGAAACAACGGCAGTGCGTTTGAGCCATTACAAGTAGCCGAGAGCGTGGCATGGGGGTTGTAAACAGACTCTGACCTGGCAGACACGTTGGTGGTAAAGGAGACACAGTCGTTGACAAATGTGAGAGGAGTGGTGCCTGTGATGTCTTCCCACTGTGCTGGAGATGTGCCCCCTGGCAGAGAGACATGCAGTACAGGTCACATACAATAGCGTACACGCCAAGTGGATGTTATGGAATGTGCGCAGACCCGCCAATCTACCTGTGATGCTGCAGAGAAGACGGAGGCAAGGGGTGGAGTCTCCCTTGTAGCCATTGGTGAGCCCCTCCCCCGACGGGGGCGGGATTGGTATTGTCATAGTAATGGGTTTGTGGAACTTCCTCCGTCGGGGCTCCACGGTAACGATGGGGCTGAAGGTAGCCCGGTTACCAATTATTGTCTTCATCGTCTCGTCCGGTATTGGCTGAGCCTGAGGGGGAGGAGAAACGAAGTTAAAGCTACAATCCTGAAGTCATTCACGCCATCATTCGTCTTCTCTTCATTTCATTTTGAATTAACAAAAGGCATGGAAAGGCCAACAGTTGATAAAGCAAGCACTAGGCTACTAGTGTCATCCCTGGCTTCGCCAGCAGCCGGCAGCAACAGACATTAGCCCCAATCATTGTGATACAACTCACCTGTTGCTGTTTAGTAACCCTTATTTATACCCTTGTGTTTACTCCCTTGTTGTCTTGAATTGAACTTACCTGCCGGAGGCGAGACCCCCTTTGGCCTGATATAGGGTTCATGTTTAAGTCTAGACACGTGAGTGTGTTGTTAGCAGTTTAAGTTTTGCATTAAATTATCATTCTTTTGGACTCGTCCAGCGAGTGTGTTCCTACATCGATGTGACAACTAGATATTGATGTCAATGTTCAGTGTAAGTGGTTTGCTCTTTACTGGCTGTCAGTAATAGTCTCGTCATTTTCTGGGTTGTCCGCGCAGACTCAAAGTGTCTTCGCACAATTGTGACGACAGAAATGGTAATTAGGCTAGAAGACGCCCAGCTGCTAGTCCACGCCTTGGTGTAGTTTTAGCTTAATAAAACAACACTAAAGATTACCAACCTTTAGTCCAACCCTAGAAGACACCCATCCCCTAGTCCAAACCTTGGTGTAGTTCTAGTTTAATTAGACAACACTTAAGATTACCAACCTGTAGTCCAACTCTGATCTTCTTGGTCAGTGCGCCATCAGGGAAAGAAGCCTGGACCATTGGCACGCTCCGGCTACGCAGAGTCCCACCCTCTGGGCCCATCTGATTAGACTCTTGACGTATCCGTGACACCACAGCAAAGTATTGTGGGAAGTCCTTAGTAATGATACGGCAGATTCTCTTCCTCTCCAGATCTTCAGCACTGTCTAGTTCTGTAGGAAAATAGAACATGTACTGTACATATAAAAAATATACATTATGATGCAAAGCAAACGCAACCAAGATATACATTTTACATATATATATATATATATATATATATATATATATACACACACACTAATCTTACATCTGTATCTCACAACTGTATCAGTATTTTGCTATCACTGAAATGGTCTTTATCATGATCGTGGTATGTATTGTTTCACTCGACGGAGTGTACCGTTGTAAACCAGTCTGGTCCTGGGTTGATTTTTAACAGATATGACGTGTAGATCCGTTATTATCAATTTTTAGCCCACAAAATGCAGATTTTTATAAAAACAGGAATTTTGTCAATATTAACACCAGCATTGATGAGTCTCATCACAGTTCAATCCTATTACTTTAAAGGTCAAAAAACACATTTTAGGGTGCAGTTACACTTTAAAGGTCCACATTTAGGTGTTTACCTTCGTCCATGCCATTGAGGAGCTGGTTGAGCTCTTCGGTCTTACAGTCATATTGGTGTTCTTTCCACGTTTCTCCATTTTCACTGCGCAACAAGATCAGTTCTCTCTCTTCACCCCGTATCGAGCCAAAATGTGGGATCTCCACTATAACAGGCCTGGAGAAATGCAGTATGTAATGGTTAATGATTGGATCGGAAGTAACGCTACAGTATAGTGTTAGCTCTTTCTATTCAATGAACCAACTTGCTTTTACTTTATTTTATTTTATGAAGGTTAGATTTATGAAAAGTCAAATAAAATAGAATACTAATAAAGCCCTGCAATAAAATGATTTGAGCCCAAGCTTAGGTTCAAAACATCAGGCTAGCGAGACATTATGACAATGATGGTGGTATTGTTATGACAGCTCTTCAGTGTGATTTTCAAAATGCAAGGCATGGCTTTTCAAGACATGCAAAGGAACAAGTTCAAGGGGAAAGAAAGCTGCTCAGCCCTTAATTAAACAAAGAATGGGAACAAAAAGGGGTGGGCACAGTCTGTCCTAACTTACTGTAACACTAGTTATTGTGTGGAGCCAACAGAATCATCATAACAGAACAAGAGGAAATATAGATGGTCCCCTGTGGACATGTGGGTATGGCGCATACTTACACTTCAAACATATCTGCAATTCTGATTCCATAAAGGATCAGCCTATACAGTTTTGATATATTGAAGAAATGTTTTACAAAAATCACAAAATAAAATCTGTTTGACATTTAGCCAGTGCTATTCTAATGCTTCTGATCACTCGAAAAGAATGAGATAGTAAAATGAGACAAGATTTTACTAGCTCCCGATGTGGACCTTACGGTACATATTATCTTCACTGTGATAGTTAAAGCAATGACATTTAAAGATCAGAAACTTTAATGAATATTGTTCCTAATATTGTAATGTTCCTATATTATAATCATTTTGCCTTCCCAATATGTCTAGGAATAAACTGCTCCAGACTGACAACTGACACTTCACAAAGAGAAAGCAGCTATGCCTGAATTCTGCCTCTCAATGGCTGTAAACAATAGACGATGTGTTGATGATGAGAGACACGTACAACAACAGTGGTTATGGGAAGCAGGATGATGCTTGGCTTGAGGAGGAAGAGGCTCATGCCCAACAAGCGCAGTCCAAACAGCCAATAAACAAAAACGTTCTTTTCAGTGACATCAGACGTCAACTGAAAGATTCTGATACAACAGATTTAAAAGTGAATTATAATCTATATTAGTCAGTTTTAGGAAGAAATGATGCCTGGCGTGTAAAAATATCTAATTTATTGGACACAGAATTTAATTTGCTGTTTGCGGCCTTGAACACATCTAATTTCCTGGGGTATGTTTCTGTATTGACAAAACAAAAAGCAAATTGCTTGAAATATTTGATGAGGTTTACGTCAGCTATGATCACGTGTGACACAGCATGTAGTATTTCTTCCAAAAACCACATCAAATGTCACTAATCAAAGAATATCCTAACAAATCATTTATCAATCAGCGGGGATGGGTAAAATAACAACGTGTCAGCATGAAACAGCCTCGGCAATTTTTTTTTTTTATGGGAGGTGGGGGCGGGTTAAAAAGAGCAGGGGTTGCTAGGTGGGGTTCCTACCCAACAAATCTAGTTCCTCTGGGTCCCAGCTGAAGCACTGGACTAACCAGGCTCTCGCCTTCGCTAAGGGCTGGCAGCTTTCTGGGGAGGTGCAGTTTACTGTGTCCACACCACCACCACCACCACAACAACAACCACACGTGCACGCACACAGAAACACGCACACAAACGTTGTCGTCAGTGCACACACGCTAAATAATATTGATGAAGCGAGGAATATTTGTCTGATTACAATCTCAGTATCTCAGTAACAGATCATACACTACTGCTGCCAGCCAACAGTCGCTTGATTTAAATACATATCGTGCTTGAAATTCAAAACAAAATCCTACATCTCAGGCTATTTGAAGGCTACACAAGGTTATATTTTCTATAAACAACATGTAAATGTGGTTTTGCTAACATATTTGACACAGCTCTTTCACACAATATTACTGTACTGACATTGACAGGC
Organism: Forbesichthys papilliferus; assembly: GCA_025399855.1. NCBI lineage: Eukaryota > Metazoa > Chordata > Actinopteri > Percopsiformes > Amblyopsidae > Forbesichthys > Forbesichthys papilliferus. The sequence goes on along the minus strand of JAODOY010000851.1, from coordinate 8,650 downwards.
AGGGTGTGTGTCTGCGTGTGTGATGAACAGTATACATGTCACACCCTCACTTTGGTTCAGCAATCACCATTACAACCCCCCCATCGTCAGTAATGTCAGTAAAGGTGAAAAAACGTTGCTACTCGGGAGGAGACGGTCGTTCTGCCAAATCCCTGTTAATACATCGAGTCATACAACGCATCCACGCATCCCCTACGGCGTATATATGCACCCACAAGCACGCAAAATATGCACACATACATACATATGCACAGAGGCCGCAATGACAAAGAATGGAAATGGCAGTAAGCAGCTGCACACACAGGACTGTGGGTCACCATGCGTTACGAGAACCAGCCTCACCCCAGGAACTGGGCTCCAGCTGGGCCCACCTCCACCAGCCGGCTGGCCAGGCCCTCGCCCTCCACCATGGGCGGGGGGCACGCCAGCTTCAGCCTCTTGGCCAAGCGGCACGTGATCCGGGTGGGCGCCGTGCACTTCCTGGGCGGGATGATGATGCGCATGCCGTTGTGGCGGCTGCCCCGCATGGAGCCGCCCCTGGCATCCACCATGAAGCTGACCAGGAACCTGGGGGGAAGAAGGGGGGGACGGGAGGGGGGGGGGGGGGGGGGGGGGGGGAAAGGAGGGAGAGGAGGGGAGGAGCAGACACAGAAGGAAAGGTTGAAAAAGGAGCTGGTGCTACAACGCATCGGAGAGAGAACCTCTGCCTGCTGTTTCCCATGCTGTCATCAGCAGTAAACACACACGCACACACACACATACACACGCATGCACACATACACACACACACACACACACACACACACACTGGAGAAAGAGAGCAAGAAAGAGTAAAGAGAAAACAAAGTGCCTGCATGAGTCTTCTATGTTGGCTATAGATGGTCCAGTATACGGTCCAGTATACGGTCCAGTATCCGGTCCAGTATACGGTCCAGTATACGGTCCAGTATACGGTCCAGGATACGGTCCATTATACGGTCCAGTATACGGTACGGTATACGGTCCGGTATACGGTCCAGGATACGGTCCAGTATACGGTACAGTATACGGTCCAGGATACGGTCCAGTATCCGGTACAGTATACGGTCCAGTATACGGTACAGTATACGGTACAGTATACGGTCCAGGATGGTCATTATTTACAACACATTCGGTATGTAAGGCAGGAAACACACTTCATAATGTCCTCATACTGTAAATGCTATTTGGATGCAGCCAATTCATTTTGTGAATGTTTAACATTGAAAATACATATACACAACAGAGGTCTTCAACCCGGGGTCCGGGACTCCTAGGGGGTCCTCAGAGGTGCTGCGGTGGATCCTCCTAATTATTTTATTATTATTTGAAATTATTTATTGGTCTTCTGAAACTTAAAATTTCAGAAAATATACATGACCATAAATACAACTTGTGCTATGAATATATACATCTGTCAATTATATTAATGCCTTAGTGGCCTACTTTTATACATGGCACGCTAGGCCGCCCTACACATTGGGCATACATATCATTGGCCCGGCAACTACATATTTTATACCATATGTGATAAGGGGTCCTTGTGCCGTGTGTCTTTCAGCCCAGGGGACCTTGAAGACCTCTGATATACAGTATAATCGGTCATATTAACATTACTGTATAAAATAGCTGCTCTCTAAATAGCAAATCCTAGGCAATAGATGCTGGTCTTTTTCTTTACTGCACATGTGAATGAGCTTTAATGGAGATAGCTTTAGTGCCAACACAGAAGCCTCTAAGACCTGTTTTCAAAATTAGATCGTTTTGTGCGTCACTTTCTCTGTGAACGAAACCTCACAAATCACACACACGGCATGCAGTTTAATGGGACTACAGTACATTTTAGGGGAGTCCAACTGCCCTTCCAACTGCATACTGTAGTTATTGAGTGAATGTTGCTTATTAGTTTGTTCTACAAATACCTTTATAATAATATTAGAATAATCTGCTAAGGATATCTTTCAAAAAATGTCATAAAATCCCATGCCACCAGGCCATAAAGGCCAGTACTAAAACAGGGAAAGGGAGGCTGTGGTGAGAAGAGAAGAACACAGATGAAGACGCAGAGAAAGGAGTATGTGACATCACAGAAAGTAGTGGTGGTGGTGGTGGTACACAATACATAATAGGGACAAAAGCAATCGCATAAGATCACCTGCTGTCGTACTGCGGGAGCGGAGAGGAAAAACTGCAAGATAAACAACAAAGCAGCGCAAGGGAGAACAATTAAACAACGCTGCTTTTGCGTTAGTAACTAGAAAGAAAGCTAGAAAGGACAAGTACATCCATTGTCGCGTCAACAGTAGCATTCGTCAAGGCCCACTTGGTTTTCAAAGCCGCCATGAAACCCTGCCTTCATTAGACATTAGAGACATTATTAGTCTCTGTGTCCGGAACTGTCTTCACAAACATCACAAAAAACACATGCGTGCTGTAAACCTGTCAACTGAATTGTCATCCTAACTGGCTTATTCCCCGCCGTCTGGTTACAGTGTGCACGTGCACACACAATGCTGACTGAGCGCGCTAACGTGTGCGTCATACTGCCTAGTGTCTTACCCAGAGTGCACGGGCGAGGACACTAGGTTGACATTATCCAGTGTGTCTGCAGTCCAGCTGTACCGCCTCAAAGAGTCACTGTCGAGGTCCTTGGCTGCTGCCAGATGCTGTGAGGGAGGGAGGGAGAGAGGGAGGGAGGTAGGGAGGGAGAGAGAGAGAGAGAGATGGGGGAAAGGAGTAAATCGTCAGACCCTGTCTGAGTGCATACATTATTAAGAGGGCCGTGCCTTTGTAACCTGAGTGTGTGTGGATGAAAGAGGAAATCCTTCACAGAAGTGGTTTTCAAACGTCCCGAGCCACGAGCTTGACCTCTCTCTACTTTTTACAGCCACTGCTTTGTAGTAAATATCAGATACCCTATACGTATACAGCTCCTATAAGCAGAATAGGCATCACTCTTGTTGGTGTCCTACTACAACTAGCGTGTGCCATCTGAAGCTGTTTGAAGTTGTTTCACATTTTCCAGTAGGAATTTTTGCCAAATTCGATAAAAGGTATGTTGACGTGCCCATAGCGTGGCGTGTCCAGGTGTACACACGGAAGCTAACAGAGTCAAGAGGCAGTTTAGGGAGTGCATGGCAGGCCAAGTTTGTTTGGAAAACTGCTGGGGAATTAACTCCTCCTGCTGCGTAAAGTGTAACTGCGCGCTAACGTGTGTTTGTTGAGCTGTAAATACCAATACCAAGTAATGGGATTGATCTGTGATGAGACACATCATTGTCAGTGCTATTTTTGACAAATCCAGTTCATATAAAAATCTATGCGTCATATCCGTTAAAAATCACCCCAGGGCCTGGCTGGTTTTAATACGCTAATACCTCATCAATTTCAAACGTTAATGTTACTGGGGGTCCACCTCTCAGCCCCTCTCCTCCCTTCCTTGACACATTTTAGTTGTAGTGAGTGGAGTCAGACTCAGAGCTGGGCTGCAGTTACACTTTGACGGAGGTGTTAGGCCCAGATCACAACGAGACGCGTTGCTAAAGGCACGGTCGCCTCAAAAGGGCTTTGATAATTCCCCGATCACACAGAGATGCCTGTGTCTGATGCCAAAGAGAACGTCTGCTTGGGCCAACTGTTACATTGACGAGCAGCGCGACTCCGCGCCTTGCGCTGTTGAACTTTTATGTAACTTTTATGCACGTCTAAAAAAACGCTAAAAAACAACGTGAAGCGCGCCTCCATAAAAAAGTGCATGCCAGTCGTGCCGTACCATAGGCGGCGTGTTTCTAGTGTCGCGTCTAGGTGTGATCGGGCCCTTAGAAACTTAAAGGAAGAGCTTTGCAAACAGCAGCCTTAATACCAGCATGCCAGAATAGCAGGAGAGCAAATGAATGCTCATCTGCCTGCATCCTAATAACACAGAGATCCATATAGTCCATAGAAAGCATGCTGACCATCCCACTATGCGCAGGGTCCGAATAAGGGACACTTTGTAAGACGTTTGCCTGAGCATCCGACATTATAATCGTGCAATAACTGATGCAGTAGTGCAGTTCTAAAATTACTGTTGGCAAAGCAGAATATGCCATTTGCATTGCCTGTTGGCTGAATGCAATGCATGTTCTATGCGTTAGATCCCCTACAAATAATGTATTCTGAGCCTGACATGTAAGTAGAGTATCTAAATATGTGTTGATTTTTCACATGCACTGAACAGAGTAGTGCATGTTGTTATACATCTGACAGCTACCTTATTGTGGGTGTCTAAAATGAATGATCTTTCCTTACAGAGCCCCTAGAGCCACAGGAGAGAAAAGACACTCAGATTATAGATAAGTTTAGCAGCTTTTAAAACAGTAGGCGATGTCCAACATTACTCAGAGACTCCCACAATCAATACAATTAAGGCATATTAAAAACATAAACCATGCATTTAGATTCTGTGTAGTGTAGAATGTAGCATTTATCACAACTGATACTGTACGGCACAGTAGGTGTAGTCTTGATTCAGTCTCAAGTGCGGGAAACAATGGGAGACCCTCCAATTACACTATGGAGCTCGTGGCCACTTGCCTATCAGCATGTCTTCCTGGCACAGTTATAAGGGAGCAGAGGAGTAGCATGAAACTACACACTCGTAGGGATAGAGAGAAACAAACTGGATAGATAGAAATCGTGTCAATGCAGCCAATGGAAACGCGCTCTGGATGCGGGACTGCTAATGACAACTAGGGAGGGTGACAGCTGATCCAGAAGTCGCTGGCACAAACCCCTGCTAACTCCTTCTCACCAAGTGCCGCTGAGCAAAACACCTAACCCTAACTGCTCCCAGTAGTCAGGCGTGGCCTTGCATGGCAGGTGAACGAGGCAATATTGAACAGCGCTTTGAGTTGAGAGGTTAGAAAAGTGATATTTAAATGCACTCCATTTACCATTTTATTCCAATGAGACAATGAGAACTCTTTTTTTTGTTAGTTTTAGTTTAGTAAATTGTTTTCCATGGGAAATCCCATTAGCTAGTATAATTCACGAAAGATGGTGACTCAGTCGACGATCAAGAGGGATCACGTGACCTAGTCAGCCAATCGGCACATCACGCACATCACACTATCCACCCATTCTTTAATTCACACTTCATCACGGCTCCCAAACAAGACACGGGGACCCCAGTGCACCTACCGTCTCCTTGTTGGGTGCCAGGATCTCCTCTATCATCATACTGTCCCGCGTGAAGGAGCTCCGGTTCAGAGTGTTTGACCTATCAGAACTGAAGGAACGCAGGCTTGGTGTGGGTGGGTGTGGATGGCGTAGCACCAATGGGTTACCAAGACAACAGGTAGGGTGAGGGGTAGAAGGGGGGAGGGGCATGGCGGGGTTGGGGGGGGTCAGTGTGGGTGGGGGAATGGGGTGAAAAGAAACACACAAACAAAAAAATAAACATTAAATGCATGCAGCTTCCAGGGGCCTGGATTTTATGCCATTGATGAGGTGCCAGCAACCAGATAAAAGGTAGGCCAATGTGTGGCTTTAGTTAGCAGGTAAATGACTAACCTCTAATGACCCCTTTACAGAGTAGAGGACATTGAATTCACATGCATTGCAACGATGTGTACACCATTAGGAGCTGTGTAAATAGGGTTTCCTTAATAATTCAGCTGGATGAGTATAGTAAACACAATTAAAGTGGAGCCTTCACAAGAATAAGGTACCTCTATAATACTAATAGATAAACACACAACAACACTGGCTAAACTAGATAGCCTGGCTAGCCTGAGCAGACCAATCCAATAGAATGTGATGTTGGTCTCCGTACAATCACTGGTGTATTTTTAACATGGAAATAAAATAATAAAGGCATATGAATAAATATGGTCCAGTGGTGAAAATACTGTCCAACCTATGTTTTGTACCTTAATGCATATGTTATTGGATGGGGTTTGTTTCCTGAGATGGGTAACAAGGCAAATAAAGAGCATTCTTGAGCAATGGCAAAGTATGCAATGACTATGACAAGTGAATCACTCAAATAACGGTAGGGTTTCGACAAGGCAGGTTAACCAATATGGAAAAACCTGCACCCATGCAAACCACTCTGTGTTACAGGTTACAACACATAATATAGATTTATAACTATGTTACATGACTGACTGAAATATTCAGGAATATATACTGAAGATTTTAGGATTTACAAGCAATATGTCTGCTTTATATGAATAATGCATCACTTTCTACACTGGTAGATTTTAAGATTGCTCAGACCCCAAATGCCAAGTTATATTTCCAAATGTCCAAATATCTTTTCCATTGCATCCAGAGAGACTACAGGTTGTAATCGTACAATATGGTAATTATTGTATGTAAAACAGGTCCCTGGAAGCTTCTTCAAGGATCACTCAGCACACAAACCAAAAAGGATGCGTAACATTGCAGTTCATACTGACCCAAGCAGGTGCAAATAATATCAACCACACACAACATATATTAAAATCAATCTGACAGTAAAACAACAAAACAACACAACGTCTTTTCCATTTAACAAACTGATGGGTATATATTAGTACAAATCAAATAGAACACAACACATACAACTTCTCTACAACTTGTTTGACAAATGTACGTAAATAAAAACCATTTGTTAGGAGTCAAATTAATTCAGACAAACTGAAATATGCATTACATCCACTAACAAAGTCATGACTGGGAGTCTGGGAGGGGTAGGGTCAACACAAGCCCCCTTCATGCTGTCAGCCTTACCTGACTTTGGGACTAATAGTAAAAACAGCCATGAGAGAGAGAGAAAAAATTGATGATGAAAAACAGAAGAAAGGAATAAACAGATGCAGGTTGCTGGAGCCATGGCTGATGAACTATCCGCTGGTTGATTGAAGTATGCTAATAACATTTGATTCTAATATACAGTAAAATCAAACCCTTCATGTAATGCCTTTAACAGTTCTGTTGTCAAATCATTACACATTACTACAGTACTACCGAACAATATGCTACAGATTAACATACTTTTTTATAGCATTTCAAAGGACAAAACTATCTTAAATGTCTGCAACATTCATAATTTAAATAATAATACTTTATGTAACATACTATATATATTATGTTTAGGCAAGAAAACGGTTAATTAAACATCAAATACTGACCTTCTAGAAAGGTTCAATAAGACCAATGAACATGGACACACAGAGGGAGAGATGGGGAAACGAGAGAGAGAGAGAGAGAGAGAGAGAGAGAGAGAGAGAGAGAGAGAGAGAGAGAGAGAGGTAGAGAAGAGAAAGAAGCTTCTGCTTAACACCAAGCCATACAGGATAACGGCAAACAACAGTGTTTGGGTACAAAGCTTAGATTTAAATAGAAAACTAAAATCAACTGTGACCACTGATGGATCCGTTATTCTGTTTAGAGAACTGAGTGAAGCGTCAAACTATGAGGTGATTATTTAAAACAACCTATTTCCGGAAATTATTCATTTAGGGACAGAATGAAATTGAACACACACACACACACACACACATAGGCATGGAACCAGTACCATATTGATCCATGTACGCTCACATACGCAACCCGACTCAAACGGCAACTATCATTCTAATGCTCTGTATCGAACGTGGTCATCATTTCCTGTGTGTTTGTGTGTGTGTGTGTGTGTCAAAGTAGGTCCCTATACTAAGATATTCAATAACCCTCCTGGCAAACGCTTGATGTCACTCACTGTCAATGTGTGTGTCTCTGTGTATAATGCTAATGTTGTGTACAGTTACATTGCATTGGCATAGGAAAATCCTAACTATATCCATCTATCTATCTATCTATCTATCTATCTATCTATCTATCTATCATCTCCCCTATTGATAATCGAATAATCTAATCTATATGGCCTTGAGGTGTTGCTTTTGACCCTGACATACAAACATACATCTGGTCTGTCTCTCTCAAACCTACTGGTAGAGGAACTGGGTGTTATGGAGCCTACCTTTGCGACCGTGCCCCGATACTGAAGCCCATGTACCCTTCCTGGGGCAGGGAGTCGTCCCCCAGCTCACGGAGGTCCTGGGGGGCCAGGTATTTGTCTGTGTCCCCCGTCATGGCATCATCGCCTGGTGGGTCAGGAGCACACACACACACACACATACATCAGTGGGACAGTTAGAAATAGGACAGTAAACAGCAAAACAAAAAACTGACACAATGTAGTTTACGCTTGGAACCTATTTCACGCGTTTCCTTCCCATAATCCCAAACGAGAGCTTCATTCATCTACAGCAGTGGAAAAGGTCTGTCTTCTTCTCTGGTTTATTTCACACAATCCTCATGTGAGGCTCTCTCCAATGACACCGTGGTCAGAGGAACGCTCCTATCTTTTGTGCTCCTCTGCTTGTTGTTTCTGTACGCACCACTCACTGTTTGTGAGAACAAACGTCTCTCTCACTCTCACTCTATGTCACTCACTCACTCCATCCCGTTCTGAGGCCATTAGAATGGTCGATGCACGCCGGGCCCACAGGCGGTTTTCCAGTTTCGCTTTAGCCTCTCTCACACAGGCACACACACACACGCACACACACACACACACACACACACACACACACACACACACACACACACACACACACACACA
>JAODOY010000850.1:0-13354 GCA_025399855.1 Forbesichthys papilliferus | reverse complement strand
AGAGAGAGAGAGAGAGAGAGAGAGAGAGAGAGAGAGAGAGAGAGAGAGAGACTGCAGCACAGGAACAAGAAGATGAGGGGGATGGGAAGGAAGAACTGGTGGAAAACAAGCTTGATGCGAAGTAGATTCATTCTGACAGCAAATAAGAATGAGAGCGATACAGAGAGAGAGAAAGAGAGGGGGGCAGAGATAGATAGAGAGGGAAAGAGAGAGAGAGATAGAGAGAGAGAGAAAGAGAGAGAGAGAGAGGAGAAAGAGAAGGGGGTCAGAGATAGGGAGAGAGAGAGAGAGGGAAAGAAGGGGAGAGAGAGAGAGAGGCCCCTGAGCGAGACCTTGCCACAAAGCGCAGGGACTTCCTTTTGCCAGGGTTAGACTGTTTGACATGTAAGGAAAACCTCCCAGAGGAGATGCCTATCTCTTCTGCATGCATACAGACGCGTATGTGCGCATGGGTATGGGTGCGTCGCTGGTGGCCATGTTCACCGTAGCAACAGGAGCGCATGAACACCTGCTATACTGTACACGGGCACACGTGCATGTTTGTCTACAGTGCACACGTTGCTATAGAAGCTTGTGTGTGCTGGTGTGTAGATGTTTATTTTAGGTAAGCTTTCATCTTTTTATCTTTCTATCTTTTACCTTTATTGCATTGACATGCATGGAACGCTGGGTTGTTCTCATCTTTTCACCCTCCTTCCAAAAACCAAATGTGGAAGCGTTGGAACATCTTTGTTAATGATGTTCTCTCTGCAGGTAATGTACAGTACACCGTCATTGGGCCTACCTGCGTAAGGGGCTGCAGGCAAACCCTGTGGAAGGGTTTCTACAGTCATATGCAGTATGGCAATGTGGAAGAGATCATGTATCTTTATTGTTTTAAGTATTCGTAAATATTTTGCATAGAGCATAGCATTGTGTTTCCAGTTATGTGTCTGTAGAAATATTTGTATGCGGACATACAAATATTTATCTGCTGTCTACTGTGATCAGTACTGCTCTTATTTTCACAATAGATATTCTTCTGCTAAATGTCTATAGTGGAAGCTAAATATTAAACCCTTCAAAGTATGTCATCAGTGAGTCTGATAAATTACTCAAATGTAAACATTGTGTACGTGCACATGTGTTGCGTGGTTGTGCCCACATTCCGTTACATAACCATTTACAGTTAGTCTGGAAGGAATTACATTTTGACGTACAGTATTTCACAATGTGCAAATGCTGTACGTATGCAAACAAACTGTAAGGTCACAGACTTCTTGAGCTCTACCCAGCAAAAATAGCATGTTGTCACAGCTTTGCCTGCAATCTGACAACATTGCCAGAAGGTAGGTTTTAAATGATTAATCAGAAATCCAACAAATGTCTGTGACTGTCTCAAACAGACACTGACCGACTGTATATTGTCATGTGAGTATAGCTCTCTCCTGGGTTATTATCACTCATTTTATATTAACTGAATTGGTTCATTTTAATAATTAAGATATATTTGTAGCTAAGCCCATATAGTATTTAAGATGCCTTTTCTATGAGCCCTTCTATCAACAGTGATCACATTGCCGGTATATTGAAAATATTATCATGGACTTACTTGAAATTACAATTTCTAAATTGTAAAAACGATGTATACCAAAATATTGCATAGGCTAGTATTGTAATAGCCTCTCCTAACCTCTTTAAAAAACCACCACAGTATATTTTAAACATTTACATATAAGCATTAGAGCTAAATTAATGCTTTTTAGGTTGTATAAAATCTGCATATTTATATGTAGTACAAAGCTCTGGGCCAGAGCATGCATGATTCCAAGCATGTTACTGCCCCAGCGCGCCAATTATTTTATTTTGTTTAATATATGCCACTTGTTTAATGCCAATTATTAAAACAGAGACAATCAGTTTTAATGCCTAGTCTAATACATTATAAAGCCTTGTGCGTCAAAAATAAAGTATTCACTGTATTTCAAATGCAGAATAAGTTAACTACTTTGTGGAGACTGTAGAGGCACAAATATGTTCTGACGGTGTTGGAAATCCACCCATAAAAGCACCATGTTAGCAATTGAAAATCAATATCACACTGCCAAGGCACTTTTTACTATGTCCATACTATGATGCAACAATAACTTTGACGTAAGACAATATTTTTAGAAGACGGATGGACAGTGCTGGAGGTCACAGACCGATGATGCCATCAGGACCACATCATCTGCAAAAAGCAGCGATGAGATCTACAGGTCACCGAACCTCCACCACGACTGCGCCTCGATAAGCTGTCCATGAACATCACAAACAGGATCGGTGATAAAGCACAGCCCTGGCGGAGACCAACCCCCACTTGAAACGAGCCTAGGATTACTAAAATATTTAAACAAATCCAATGTCTCATACGTAACCAGACAAAATCTTCAGTTTACCTCAAAATGCTGCTGTAACATTCCACAAGTTCCAGGAGCTACTGCACTGTACCTGCTCTAGATTCTTACGCAGCGATTGTGCATCTATTTAACACTTGCACTGATTAGATATTGAGAAGCTCTCCTTGTTTTCTGTGACTGATAGTAAAATAGAATATGTTCTAACCAGACATTATTTTGTGGCAACTCTTCTGCTGACGCACGTTGGACTCATGTTCCTGACAGTACAAGTGCATTCATTATTAGCAGTGTTAACAAGGCAAACTGAACCATCCAACCACATGCTGTCGTTCACTGTAGCACACGATGTATTGTTGCTCAATGCATAACATGTATATTCAGATATGGTAAGCTAATTGTAAGATAATATTATTTTTGTCAAATTCACCAAAATTCTCCTCACGTTGAGCTAGCTTAAACAGTTCTCTGTGTGTGCTGAAAAAATGAATGTATTACTTCTACACGGCCCTGGCTCTGTAAATAGGAACATAAACAAAGGGGCGAACACTGCTCACAACAACAATTCAGCTTGGCTTCGCAATGCGTTTCAAAGTGTGGGGCGGAGCTTCTGGGGGTTAGCTTTGATTTAGGCTTGAAGTTAACATTCTCAAGAATGACTAATGTTGCCTTTAAGACACAACAAGACAAATAAAATACTTGTCAACCAACGTAATAACAATTTAAGGGGAGCTCTGACTATTGCTGCTGTTGAGACTCCCTACTAGTTCTGTATAAAAATGGTAACACAGTGCTATCGAGAAAATACTCTCTAATGAACCCAAAATGTACGTGTGTAAGTAAGTCAAGTTTATTTCTATAGTGTTTTCACATAGTCACAGTTGCAATAATAGTAGAAGACGTTAAATCTGTAAACATTTAGGCCTATAAGAGATTCAGATAATTCACCTAATTGTTTGTTGCACCGAGAATTTTGTCAGAAATAAGAATATGAGGTTCAGGTTCAAACTGGACAGAATTGGCCTAAAACTACCCTTTTCATCTAAGCTTATTTATAATTAGAGTATATAATTATAGTATCAGATAACAGTGGGCTGTAAGAATGTATCTGTGAGGAATTTAACTGTTGAATTTGAATAGTTCAATTTCATAATGTATCATTCACATTAGCTACAATTAGTACAACTGCTTTAACAAAATGTCCTCCCTTTCCTCAGCCAAGGATGTGCAGTGATAAATGGGAAATGAGAACCAACCTTTCTCCAAAAACCTGCTGGATGAGATACAATTTAATAATGGATGTGTCTTAATTTTCCATCAGACACTCAAATAATTCATTATTAATGTCAACAAAGATGGCAATACACTCAGCACTAAGTAAAAGCTTAATTATGTGTATATATGAAGTGCATATTTGATTGAAAACTGCTGTTTTAAAAAGTGTTATGAAGCATTTTTGTTTTGCTATACAGTTTGTTGCTGTTGTTGCCTGCTCCTTACATGCTCCAATATCCTATCTTTGTTCTATAGGAAATGGGTTCCTTTCCCACTTTGTGACCTTACCCTATATACCATGGCTAATGGTATGTCGGGAAGTAAGAACAATATCTGCTCCATTGTTAGGAACTAATTTCTTTCCTTTATTTCTTCTCTCACAACAGCATAGATGAGATCACTTTGTATGCCACCTAACCACCAATCATCTATGAGTCATGCTGCCAAATGCTGTAGCTGTAATGTTTCAATAAAACTCGAAACCACACAGAAAGACTAATTAAATATGGCGTCAACAAACAAATGCTAAACTTTTCCCATGAATATGCCTTGCCCACTCTATAATATGCAATCTGAGACACCAAGGAATGGGATGAAGAGAGAACTGAACTGAGCTTGTAAAATATTGGGATATAACACTCAACAGACTGGCACAATTACAAGCAAGCATGGGAATTATTTGGGTTTATTATAGCCTGTATTGGTGGTAGTAGGCTAATGCAAAATGCTACGCTATGCTATGTAAAAGTGATATTAACCTACACAAGGGCTATAAGTAAATTCTAACAGTGATTTGCTATACACTAACTTGCATCATTACAGTTGGTGATAATAAATTAAGTAATAACAGAGGACAGAATAACCATTTTTGAGATATGTGATGTATGTGGAAGAACTTTCACTCTTATTTACAAACTTTAAATATTAGTGTATAAATATGAATAGACTTAGGAAGACTTTAAGGGGGGTAAACATACATATCCTCTAGAACCATTGTGTATAGGTTATTACTAGGACATACAACAAAGTCAAGCTTATGTAAAAATGTTTTACAGTGCAAATTTACATTAATGTCACAACTGGCATCTCAGAACATCTTCCATCTCACAACAATCTTTTGGACTCCAGATGTATATGGAAGTGTATGGAAGTCCACTTATTTATTCTCAGTGGTGTTATGTGTTATTACATGCATGTTATTAATTAAGATAATAGCAAGTACCCTACACAATTTGTTTTATAAAGTTAATCGAATTTATGGCGACATTTGTGTCACATCGGAGTCAAAGTGGGTGAAAAGAGTGAGAGACTACGCAACTGTAACACTCTTGGCTTTTTACGTGCACCAGTTAATGTGCTAAAGTGTGTAAAGCTTAAACATATGGACTTGTCTTGGCCAAACAGTTTAGGATATTTATGCCCAGACAGCTAGGGCGGATACTGACCCACTTTGAACTGTGATGTGTGGTCGTTGGGATCCTCATGTTCGTCTGCCAACATCGTGTGCAGGATGCCGAAAGAATTCTGAATTCCGAAGATCGACCCATTGCACCAGGTTGCGGCAAACACCACCAGCCAACCGTACCCACCCTCCGGAGGAACGAACCCTTCCTCCGGCGGGACGGACCCGGCCGTACCAGGTCCCGCCGTCCGGTGCTCGACAACCGGAGAGAGGGGCGGCTTGCGCCCTGCATCGATCAGCTGGACTGTGCTGTCCTCGTGTGCGATTTTGCACTCCGTCGATTGGCCTAACTGATTCGTCTTCAAGTCCTGAGGAGCAGTCGCATCTTTCTGCTCCATCTCCGAACCCCTAGCCTCCTCACTGCGATGCTCTCCATTAGATTCCCCCGCTTGATTCGTCCCGTTTGTCTCCATGCTGCCTGGTCCGGTGGGGTGGTTACTGAGTGCTCAACTACCCAAACATACATCCGATATTATAGGTCATTCACTGGCATAGGTAGACTCCTATGTATGTAATTATTAAATAGATTATGTGTGGTGGTCCCTGTCAAAAGAGTTATCTTCTTTCTTTGACAGAGATACTTCTGATAAGACAATTTATAAGTTTTTCTTCAAAAGTCAGAGCGTAGAGCTTCAACTTGTTTTTACCACAATGTGCACATCAAACAATATATCTGTCATTATGATGGGGAAGTCTGAACTTTGCAAAAAATTACGTCAACAGGTGCCATCTATTTCGGATTATAAATCAACTTCGAATTTCCAGAGACGAAGTATGGATTTGCATGTCTTGCCTGTTTCGTGCCAAGCGGATCATCAACCTGTAATAACGTCCGGTAAATATCGGCAAAATGTTGTCCTCGCGTAGAGCTCAGAAACAATCCACAACATCCCCCGATCTGTACAGAAATGGTTACCAGCTCGTCCTCTTGCATCGGGATATGTTTTTACAGGGTAGATACCAAAAAGGTAGGCCTACGTCGGTCCGGGAGGTTGCGTAGCCGAAGTGTCAACACAGAAATCGGCCTTCATTCAACCGTATACCCCGCCTTCTTTTTCCCGATTGACAGGTAGTCTCCACCAATGGCTGAACGTGAGAGGACGGGATTATTATTCGTGTATTTTCGGGTTTACGAAAAGGCCCGAAGTTTCACTTCAAAATGAGCCTGTTCGAACTAGGAAATAAAAGGCGCACTAGGCTTAAACGACTAGATTACTGTGCGGTTGTTTATTTACACAGAAGGCAAGATATGATATCGATGATCAGATTCGTCAAACAGAGCCCGAGGGAAGGGTGTGCGGTTATTTTCTTTCATCCGGGGTTACGGATAGGCCTACACTCGCTACTCCAGGGTGCATCATGTGAAAAATAAGAATAGACGCAGTGACATTCCTGCTATATGCCGCCGTCCGTGCTTTAATTTTCAGAACCCTTTGAATTGTGAAAAAAAAAGTTTTTGAGCAATTGCAAGCATTCGCCACTAAGCGGCTGTATAATTCTACAATTCCGGTAAAATTGAATAAATAATACGTATACAGTAAGGTCTGCTGTTATGCGTATAGGCATTAGTTAAGAGGATCTGACCTGTAGCCTATAATAAATGAGTTACAATATTGCCTCCCTCTAAACAAACTCTACTTGCTCCTGTTAAACAAAGATATAACCCCTTGTGTGGGTATTAATAATAATAATAATAATAATAATAATAATAATAATAATATATTTTATTTAGAGCGCCTTTCAAAACACTCAAATACAAAGATATATAATTTGGCTGAGACATACACTTTAGTAATACAAATTTGACCAAGGCAGGAATATACATTTGAAAAACAAGACACATTTAAACCAAAACGATTTGGGAAATGTATATTAGAATATACTAAATAAACAAAATAAAAGAATACATTCTTGTAGGGAGGGAAAATAACAGTGGAACAAATGGTTAAATTTCATTACTGTGCATACACCTATGTAGGTGTATGCACAGTAATGCAGAGAACTTTAGGCATATGACTGGAAAGAGTGCGGGGAGTTATCACATAGCACAACCGTTTTGTTTATTTACTTAATGTGATAACATGTTGGTAAAACTATGCTGTCCTTAAGAACAGAATCAGTGGACATACACGTTTAATTAGAAGACATTTTCTGTAGCTTTAATCATCACTGTCATTGAATCCCATAAAAGTTCCTCTAGAAGACATAATCTGTAGCTTTAATCATCACTGTCATATCCCATTTGCTCCCTTTGGTGCCAGGGCATAGATCAGATATAGAACTTCTAGAGAGGGGGTAATGATGACAAATGTATGGATGGGACAATATACGATACGATTATACTGACAATAATCGCATCGTGTGAATGTCCATTATTAGGATAATCATGAATATCCTCACATAAGTATTAATATTTTCACAAGTAACTTGAAAAAAATGGCAAGCTCACTTGTACAATCCAATTGTATTGATTTACTGAGTGATTTATTAGCCTGCATCTTTCTAGTCAATCACCACTATGGCTGAAGGCTTGGCTTGCCTATTGTGTCGCCCACATATAGAAAAGATAAATTGGATTGCTTGAAATACTGGTTTCAAATAAAAAAGAATCACACAAAAGAGATATATACGTCATGATAATAAAAATGGTTGTTTCATTTGATAATTTTTTTTATTATTTTATTTACTTTTAATACTTTTCTGTTTAAAAAGTTGTATTGTTAAACTCTAAGTGTACAGCACATTGCCTGGCTCGATTTCTTTGCGCTG
The DNA here is from genome assembly GCA_025399855.1 of Forbesichthys papilliferus. Lineage (NCBI taxonomy): Eukaryota > Metazoa > Chordata > Actinopteri > Percopsiformes > Amblyopsidae > Forbesichthys > Forbesichthys papilliferus. The sequence goes on along the minus strand of JAODOY010000850.1, from coordinate 5,473 downwards.
AGATTAAAGTCTGGAAACCGTGTTCACATTAGCGTTTGCACAGCCACCCTGCTGGGGGACCAATCAGGGTGGGTTGGGGAGATGACGTTGAAATTAACCCTCGCGCTGTCCTATGGGTCAAAATGACCGGTGCACTTGCTAGTAGAGGGCAGCAACCACAACACGGACATATGACATTCCGCGGTTTGCTCCCTCTGCTGCTAGTCTGCTGAAATGCCTTAGGACAGTGCGTGGGTTAAGCTAAAAGGTGGTAGAGCTAGATGAGGTGATCAAAACTGTTTGATTGGTTCAGCGCTGTCCAATAGTTTCTAAATTAACCAGAGGTCTACGCCCAGTAGGAAGAAACGACTGGTAACACAATGGACTCCAGTGTTGCCAGAATTTATTCATTAAATTAATTTTAGGTCTGGTTACACCAGGCTAGCACTTTGGTACAATTTGTGTTTTTTAAAGTGCTATATAAATCCATTTTGATTGATTGATTGATTTATAAACACTTAGGCCTGTTCTCTAACTCCTCTGAGAGGTGTGGATCATTTTTGGGAATTAGCTGAACTGCAAGTATAGGAAGGTCCAGGAACCAAGCGCTCGACTGAGTCAGAAATGAAACTTGTATGCTGTTTTGTCTTCCGGAGGAGTTGAACACATATAAAACATGGAGACAGGCAAGTTAGACTAAACATGACTACCATGGTGGTATATTGGTGCTGTTAGCATTCCTATGACCTGTATTTTTCACTACAGGGCAAAGCAACGATAGTTTAGGTGTGTCTACTGCAGCGTGCTCTAACACGCCATTGACGTGGGAGAATAAGGGCTTGAGACATACACTGTCTGCCATGTCATTGTGAGTCATATATGTTAAATGTGTTCCCTCCAGGCACAGGTACCCTAGTTTGTAGAGGTTGACCATGTGACTGTCAAGAAAAAAATACTTAGACGTTGATGTTGGAAATATTTGAGCAAAAGGGACATTCCAAGAATGAGGCTGCTAGGAAACCATTACAGACAAAACAATGTTTTATCAATAATATCTGTCTCTCTTATTACCTGAGAGTCTCGTGTGCTTGTATGATATGAGAGTAGTCTATGTGAGCTTAAATTACTGTTGTCGCTCTTCATGTAGACTTTAAGAAACAGGCAAGACAATGACCTGACAAATGTATCTAAATGTGATCAAAAGTTGCCTATCGGTATTACATGTGACAAGTGATCCAACAGTTCAGGGTTCAGATCTTCATACTTAAAGGAGTTATTAAGATAAGCCTCTTAAGGCTAGGGGTTCCACAGAACACCCCAGCAAATGGAAAAGAAGGTGATGGCTTGGCCTGGTTTATAACTCTCACACCCTGTCGTGTGGGCACTTGGAACATGAAACAACTAGTTCACTTTGCCAGCTCTAACCCTTAAAAGGTAAACAATCGAAAAACAGATCTAGAATAGAATCATACTTTATTAATCCCCCTTAGGAGAAATTCATTCTCTGCATTTAGCCCATCCCCGAAGGGAGCAGTGGGCAGCCACTCGTTTGGCGCCCGGAGACCGACCCCAGATTGATGCCAGTGTCTGGTCAACAGCACTGACTGGAGTGCATCTACGTTAAATAACTTAAATGACCCAACAACAGTTGTTGTAGAGGGTGTTTATGTAAGAACACCCACAGCAAATGGCAGAAGCTCATGAACAAATAATATGTAATATGTAACTCTAGTTACATAAACCAACACCACACCAACAAACACGCAGTAACCTGCCTATGCTTCTAAGGACATTTTATATGTAATGCTACTCACTGACTAGATGTACTGTATGTGACTGCTATAATATTTGGCTAAACATGCACACTCAGACACACACGCTCTGAATTAACAATCACAATAGCGGGTGAGACAGAGGGGGAGAGAAAAAGACCCCTAAGGCAGAGAGAGAGAGAGATGAAAAGAGAGAGGAGGAGAAAAGAACAGTAGGTGTGGGGGGGGGGGGGCGAAAGGGGGTGGGTGTTGAGGAGTAGAGTCAGATGGGAACAAAATAAGACTGAGTTGTCAAGTAGAGACGTGTGGTGAACGAGTGTGAACGGTAGGAATACAACGCAGGAGAAAGAGAAGGAACTTCTGAGTGACCCATCCTGCTCTACCACGACACAGTGAGCTGTTTATATGTTTGGTTTACTTTTCATTCACATTGTTACTATGGGGATAAGTATGTTGAGAGGCCACGCTTTCTAAGACGTGTGCTTAGCATTGCAATTAGCTGTGTCAGGGGTGGTCACGAGCTTGAAGCTGCGAGAATGTGTGTGTTGCATTTTAAACGTACAGTACAAGTAACACTATGTTATACGCTGAATTCATCCCAAAATAGAAGGACATTCTTTAGGGTTGAACTTGGGTTCCAATATAAACCAACTGGCTTGTATAGCCAACAGACAATAAAACCCCAACAGCAATATGCTTTATCGTTTGGTTCTAGTCAGTATCATATTGTATTAATTCAAAGATGTAGGCCTACCTGTAGTTTAAATGCTATAATACAAATATATACAACCTTCTTCTGTTTATTTTTCTGTTAATTTAACCAATAATACATGTTAACACCTTAACCGGTAATATTAAGTTACAGTATGGCCCATATTAACTTAATTGTTCGGATCTTATTACACTGCTCTCTGTTATCATATTTTTGGTTTGAATAAAGTGTGAACATAATGATGAAGAACTTAATAATATGAATCAGCGCTTTCCTTCCCTTTTAGATAAGGTGTGTGTGTGTGTGTGGGGGGGGGTGCCTGTATAAGAGTGCAACAAGGTATATCCATGTCATTTCTATTCACAGAAATGATGGTAATGTGCTGGATCGTCACTGTGCTCCTGCTACTCCTGACCCCTGATTCATTCCTGCAGTCTGCTGTGCCACCACGCCCGTCTCCCCTCTCTGCCCACGCTATCACCACCCCCCCTTCCATCAAGCGCCCAAAGATCCTGTTCGTAACCAGCGCCGGGGGTGATGAAGACTACGATGACGACGAATACAACCCAGACAGCCACAGCCCTCATCCCGGGGCGCCCGCCCCCACTAAGCCGGCCCTGCTACGGGAACCCCAGCCATGCCTGCACAACCCCTGCCTGGAGAACCAGGAGCCCTGCGTTCATGTTTCAGCCCGGACCGGCTGCTTCTGTCCTGGGTTGAGTGGTGTCGACCAGGCCCCCCGACCTCCGCACCTCCAGGAGCTTGTCCCGGTGACCGGTGGGAAGGTGGAGGTGCGGTGGTGTGCCCCGTTTTCGTTGGTGTCTGGATATAGAGTTGTTATCGAGGGGGGCAATGGAACGCTTCTGGAGTTTGGGGAGGCTTCCCGGCATGGGAGCGCGGGGCCCCTGGAGGCCGGGACCATGGTGTGCGTGCAGGCAGTGAACAAGGCAGGAAGCAGCGCCTCCTCTTGTCAGCAGTATGACCCGCCTGGCAAGGCCGGCTACGCACTGAAGGCGGGACTTATAGGGGGAGGGGCGTCCGTCATCCTGCTGCTCGCTGTCACGGCCCTGATACTGTGGAGGCGGCAGGCGTGCCGGAAAGCAACACAGGGCTCTGCTGAGGGACTGGGCAACTCTTCGTACAGCACAGAGGGAAATATGTGAGGCTGAATCGGTCAGGCCAGAGCCATGGAAGCAACAGAGTTACGCTAATGGAAGTTCGACATTTTCAACAGTCACATGGCTCATAGAGAGGCTAAAATAGTTCCCGGAAGTGCTTAGTGGGCAGTTTGAATATATACAGATATGTAACTTAATTTTTGATAATTAGTAGTCAATAAATGCACCTATTTACATTAAAAATGAAATGTATATGGTACTTTTAGTATTTAGGTTAACTTCCGGGAACTATTTTGAGGCTCCACGATTCACCATTGCTGTGAAAATAACGATCCACTCACTGGAGTGAATGGAGATTGCGCAACTCTGTTCTTTCTATGGCTCTGGGTTAGGCCAGGCTACTGTAATAGACTACTGACAAGGATATGCCTCTTTGCATTCCATCTATACACTGTATATCCCAGTCAACATGTGTATTGGGGCCCATATGGGTATAAAAGGGTCTGAATAATAAGGCCCTATGGGATTGCCTGCGAGTTCCATAATGGCCATATATCAATTGCCCACATAGGTTTCACGTAGGATTGCACTGGGTGTTCGGTGGGCCCGAAACTCATCTGGGTCCCAGCTATAGATTTGATGTGAGTAGGTACTTTAAATAATTAATGCTGCAAGATGTTGAAAAATTTGTTAAATTAATATAGATAAACATTTCTGAATACAGAAAAAACATGTAGGTGTATTTGCTGGCAAATTAATATTATTTAGTGTTATGTATATACTGTAGATGCTGAATTGAAGTGTAAATATTATATTGTTTAAAAATATTTGAAAAGATGTTGAAATAAACAAAAACATGCTTAATGAGTGTAAATGTTGTCATTGTTTGCATGGAAAAATGAATAATGAATGAGTCATGAGTGGTTGAATGTATGGCAACCGATGTCGCTTTAATTAACTTTTATTTTGAAGAATGTTTTAGAAGACTGGTGCGTGTGTGTGTGTCTGTGTGTATATGTTTGTTGGGGGCGGGCACAACTTTTAAGGATGATGATTGGGTCTGAGTCATGTATGTTAGGACGTCAGGTCCTGCCTCTTAGTTATCTAAACCAATTATATTCTATGTTTATAAAACACTAGGACGCGGCAGGCTACTGTATGTATAACGTCAGTACTTGTAGCCCAGGTAGGTACCATTCATATACAGTTTACAGGGTATAAACACCTAGCCTACAGGGTATAAACACCTAGCCTACTCTACAATGGCAACATCAAGTAAGTTGTGTGTATTTCGTATGCATTGTATTAAGGGCATTTTAGCCACTTCTCTGCTCAAGCTTTGAATAGCTCATAAGCTAATTTAAGATAATCAGAAATACAATTTCAAGTCAATTGGTTGAGCTGTTAAGTTGAATTACTTGCATATAGGTTGTTCAACGGTAGCCTACATGATAAGAAACGAGTGTTTGCATGGTTTGTTCTATGGGTTTATTCTCCAGGAAAATATGTGAATTATCACCAACGAATGTGGAGTAATCTGTATCCTCCATATAACGTGACATTACATTATTATTGTAAGATACTACTACACATTATATGCCTAGCACACAATGACTCAGCACAATACATTCATCTTCAGAGGATGTCTTAAAACAGGTGTAACCATGGATGTGCTTTGGCAACATAAAGCCAGACGACTATCATTGGTGATAGTAATAATAATAATATAATAAATATAATTACTAATGTTTTAAATGTTAGTGTATTGTCTAATAAGGTAATGCCAACATTCCAAAAATTATAGGCCATATAGAAAATTATATATATATATATATATATATATATATATGTATATGTGATTATTGGAAATGTGTTACTCAAGACTAGTTTAA
>JAODOY010000849.1:0-13355 GCA_025399855.1 Forbesichthys papilliferus | reverse complement strand
TCTTTCTTTTGGTGTTTTTCACAGTCAGTAGAAAAGTCTCTTTAGTGTCCTGCGTTTTTAGAACTGTGACCTTAAATTCCTACTCTCTGTAAGCTGTTAATGTCTTAACGACTGTTCCACAGGTGCATGCTAATTAATTGATTATGGTTAATTGAGCATGCATGGAAAACATAGTTTAAACACTGTTTGATTTGGATTTTTACAACATTATTTTGGAAATACAGTCCTGAAAATGGGATGTTTCTTTTTTTGCTGAGTTCATATCAAAATTAATTTTTAATGTGTTTTCTCTACAAAAATAAGAACAATCCTGTTAGCAACGTTCACAGAGTAGGAATGTTTTTCATATTAATCTTAACCATATAATAAATGAAATAGAACCATATGGAACAATGAGAATAAATACATTATGTTGGATGTGCTGTCATAACGATGATCTGACCTGCTTGATGAAAACTTCAAGCCATTACTAAAAACTACATTCTGTGGCATGTGTGCTTAAGGTATATTAAGACCATACCAATTTAAGGTAACATCCAAACAAGATATCTGCTCAGCTTCAATTTGACTAGATATAAGTTAAGAGTTTACCTTAACTCAGGGGTCTGCAACTTTTACTATCAAAATAACCATTTGTGCCCAAACATTTTTATATTTATCTATCTGGAGCCACTGAAAATATTTAATATAACATTTAAATGCTCATTTCTGGTGACTCTTTAAGAGAAAAAAAAAAAAAAATACTATACACGTCTGTACAATGGCAATAGTAACTGTTTTTGAATGGACTGAATTAATTCGGATACTGCCAAAAGGTGAAAAAGGTGACAAGGCTTGCAATACAAAATATAATTTAGAGAGATATTTTGTGGGGGAGGGAATGGAGGGCAAAACCTAAATTAATTTCTCTATGTTTGTCAAAGCCACAGGGAGCCATTGTGTAGAGGGGCTCAGGAGCCGCAGGTTGCAGACCCCTGTCTTAACCTCAAATGGAATGCAACAAACCTATTGTGACATACCAGAAAACCTTAGTATATTTTAGTTAGTGGATTAATATATCAGTGGCTGATGCTATGATAACTACACCATTTATTACACTATTGTACTGCACAAAATATGGTCACGTATCATTGAGCAAGCTGTCATTTGAAAAGTAAATTCAGAACAAAGGTTTATATACACATTACATATTTAAAATATTTGGTTTCTGGTTAGTCCGTGGTTTAAATCCGGCAGGCAACTATCCTGTGTGCCTGTTAGCCTCGTAGAACACAGAAAACACGAACAGGTGGCTGTGTGTGTTTAAGTGGAGAACAGAGGTCCAGTTGAGGCAGCAGTGAATACAGGTCCCATGTACAATCCTGGTCCATCAGCAGGCACCTAGGAACCAAACAAGTAAACAGCTTAATGAGGCATGCCATTATGCAACTAGGATAGGATTCTCTGTTGGCTTTGTACTGAATTACATAGACATAACCAAAACATTAGGCAACAACACAATTGAACTCAGCAATATCACACAATCTGGCAGGCCATTGGAAAACCAGTGTAGTGGATTAAGAATCGTTTTATTTGTCAAGAAAACCCCACTGAAAGACCAGGGACTTTCAGTGATGGAAAGGAATTTGTACACACAGGAATGGGACGATTAAACAAAAAGTAATCGAAATCAAAATTCCAAACCTATAAAAACGTAATTTTCTAATGTATCTTTAAATAAATAATTTAAAAAATAATGCAGCAGTGCCCCCACACACACAGGAATCAGATTCAGGCCACACAGGTTCATCTTGAGCAGTCTTTACCTCTCCCAAAGCTTGTAGGGCCACTGTAGCTGCCATGGCCTTGGCAAGTTTTTTGTTGGGACTGGCTGTCTGGGGCTGGTAGTCCACACCGTTCACCGTCACCTGGAGAAGAGAGGAGCCAATGAGTACTGGATGCCCCATACTGACCAGGGTGGACACAAGATAAGCATTCTTAAGTTCAACTATATATTGTTCAGTGGGTTTTAAATAGTCACTATACAAACAACTGGAATTGTTAGCTTTTCGGATGAGGAATCCTCTAAACAAGAGACTGCTGTGAAAGACCCAGAAGATCAGTAGTTTCTTCGTCTTTCGTCTGAAGGTGAACATGTGATGAGTAAACATGAACATTTGATTTTGCTGATTATCTTTTTTCAAAAACCTTGCTTAGATTTACGTTAGGCTGGCCTTGGGCAAAAAAATCAATGCTTTCAACAGCCTAAGCAAACTATTTAATTGATTAGGCCTATAGTTGTACTATAAGCCTATAGTTATACAGTATGAAATACTGCATTTGAAATGTTTTGGCCCAAAACCTGACCACATCTGTAAACTATCAGGATATCCATCCTTTATTGACGTTTGTATTCTTTCCATTTTAATTTGCTGGGAGCATAGCTCCTTGAGATGCAGCACCTTATTTTTGAGGGGGTCATTAAATTATTAAATGAAACTGTCAGCATATTCCTCTGTGTGTCAGAATGCTGGGAGAGTACATCAAGAGTGCACATAATTCCACTGGCAGTCTTCAATGAGTCAGATTTTATGCTTCCCCGAAACGCACACTACAAGTTGTAACTTATGCGAGCCATTCTATCTTGAATGCTTATGTCTTATTTCTAAATACGTTTGTGAAGTACGTAAGAAAGTCTAAGCAAAACACAAAATGCTGATCTCTATAACTGTGGAGACACTGAAATGTTAAAGTTAAACACATTCCCCCTAAACATCCATCCATATGGTCAGCAACGTGTGAGATGGCCAGCCAGACCATATAGAGGATGTGTAGCGGCAGCCAAGCACCACATGGGTAGAGAGAGGAGGGTGAGCAGACCTTGAAGAGGAAGTTCTTGCGGTGGTCAGGACCACTGTGATGCACCATGACAAACTCTGGCTGCATGATCCTTTGCTTGCTGCACAGCTCAATGAGAGCAGACACCGGGTGCTTCCCTGGGGAGACACGGAACAATGACACACGCGCGCGCACACACACACACAAAGCCTTCTATTAGTTATTGACCACAATGTCTTACAGATAAGTCATATTGTATCTAAATATCTACACACAAAACGTTAAGAAACAGGGTAAATTAATTATGTTCTCAAGTGGATTTTAGGCCGATATGTTTTGATTTTTAGTAATTCTGTCACATTTTTCAGAAAACCCTCAGGTTTTAGGAAGTTGTTGTCAAACTAATGCATAGAATACATTTTAGAGGGCACCTTAGGTCTTAATGGGTTCATGGAACGTCCTGGAGTTGAGACTCAATGTGGGCAAGCAAGATTCCTTAATTCTTATTGTACTTGCTCCTAAATACTAGCTTTTACTAAAAATGTAGCAGCCTGGCCAGTGGCGAAATGGCTGTGTATGTAGATGGCTTGGTTGAGAGGCGTACCCATTAGATCCTTGGTCACCACTAGCCCCCCTGTCTGCTTCTGAGGCTTCTCTCCCTCAGCAACTAGACCTGAAAACATTTGCATGAGACATTAGAATACGATGTCATTATATTGTCCAGTGTTTCCAAATAACAGTTGCTCATTTGAATATTGCATTTGACAGTTGGTTCAAGAGACACATTTGGCCAGGGTTCCAGACCATTTAAGTTCTGTACTCACTAGAAAATGCCATGCAACAATCCACTTCTTCCAATAACATCAAATGATGAGAAATGACATTCAACACATTTAAAATGTGATTAGAAATGAGAAGCGCTTTAACCTTTGCGGTCGATCTTGAAGTCGATGATGATTGGGTCTACGGTGCCTTCGCGGTTCCTGCCCAGGCCCTCTCCCGTCCTCCAGCCCATCTTCCTCATGAGGAACTCCCCAACACCACCCGACACTGGTGCCGCTCGCAGGAACTGGTCCTGACAGCGCAGACAAGGCCGAGAGACGGACAGACAGACAGAGAGAGACAGAGAGAGAGGAAGGACAAGAGAATAAACCAAAGAAGAAGCAGATAGATAGAAGAAGATAGCCATGGCGACGAGGCAGGGGATATGGAAAGAAAGAAAGAAAGAAACAGAGGAAACAATACAAATCAGCATCCAGTCCATAAACATGGCAGACACACAAGCTCTAAAACAGTGGTTTGCAAACTTGTGGTACCATGACTCCTCCAACTACACACACACACACACACACACAGTTAAGTATACATTTCAATATTTAATCTAATGACTGCTAGAAACAGCTGTGACACTTTGGGGTGTCAGAACCACACTTTGGAGACCACTGCTCTGAAGCACCAAGTAAAGGCAGGGTGATTTCTAATCATTTGCAATGTGATATCCACACTCACTCTCTGATACACTCCCAAACACACTTTGTGGTGAATGAAGGTAGCTGGGTGATTGGTACGTACCTAGCCCTCCTCTCCACCCCCTTCGTCACCCCAGCAACAGAGAGAGGGGGGCCCATGTCGCCGACCCTGAAACAGGCTAACATACAGAGAGGTGAAAGTTCACAGGATCACCGGGCGGGGGTGACCCTGTGAACTGCCACCTGCCCTCCTTCTCCCTCCCACAGAAGCCTGGCTCAGTGGCATCATGGAGTGAGCTTCAGACAGAGCCAATCACATCTAGCTGGTGGCAAACCAGTTCAATCAGGCATTATAGGAAGACAAGGCCACGTCAGTCTATGTAGACTGAAATAGGGTCTGGCTTTATACCATGAAACGTTCATACCAAGTGGAAATGTTTGGCTTAGTGTTCTAATAATAATACATGTTCATTTCAAGTTAATACATTAATATTGTGCATTGCAAACATTTGATCCCTATATCAAAAGTATTTAGTTTAAATCAGAATTATAGCCTAGAGTAGCCAGACAGCTGAATATAAGCTGAAATCAATGGAAATAGTTTGAAAAGACACCATCAAAGACAGTTTGACGTCATCATCTGACACTTTACAAACGTGTGTATTGACTGTTGCATGCAGCTAGTTTCACAAAGATTCAGACAAGTGTCACGTGTTGCAGGGGGCAGAATGACCACTTAGTTTCACCATTGTTTAAAGCACCGTATTCCCTTTTCCCTCCCACTCCCCATCTCTTTTACACAAGGTGAGAAGGAGCTAGAGCACCCCTAGTGGCGGAAAAAATGATGCGGGTCATCTACATTGCCGACACCAGACAGACGCGGACCATCAAATGAAAGACGTAGATGGATAGCCAACACGTACCATATCAATGGTTAAGCATAGCATTTAACCATTTTGTTAGTTTAGTTGGCTACATTGTGGATTGAGTATATACGTTTAGCATTCACATTTCTACTCTCAAAACAAAAAGTTTCTACAATGTAGCAAAATCCCACATTCATGATGGATGGATGTTGTCCCTGCATACATGTTGAATCAGGGGCATTGGTGAATGTCATAAGCCATTTACATGAAACTAAGAGGCTACATACCAAAATTGAGTGGTTATACAGAGTTAAAGTTGGTGATAATAAACCTAGTTCTACAGAAAGCCTATGTCTGTTTCATAACAAGGGAGACACATCCCGCCTATCGACCCCGCCTCCTATGCCAGTGTTGAGGGGTACCAGCTTGATGCACCGAAATTAAATAGGAGCTGGTGACGTCACATGAAAACAACTAAGTTTGAGTGTGGTTTTCCATTTTCCCCATATATTCCCCCTCCCTGCTTCCCTCCCTTGCTCACTGTCGTCTAGCAACATTCGGAAATAAAGGCGGCAAGATCCTTTTGTTGATGATGTAAACAGACCAGGGTTCACAACCAAAACATGTAATGTGAATGGAGACCAGTGGCGGCAAGTCACACGAGGCTATGTAGGCAAAACAGAGTGTGAATTTGCCCCTAATAGAACAGTAGAAAACTAAATTAAAATGTTCGTGGAGAGGTGCAACTGGAAGGCACATTTTCATTAAAATCCAAGAAACATAACAACTCAGCTGATTTGAATGAAATTTACAACACAGAGTGAAATTAAATGGAGCCAAGCTAAGGCCTGATTCACAATCCGTACAACAAATAGATCAGGATGCAACAAGAGGTCAATGCAGACACATTTAAAGTGGGATGGCACAATTTGAAGAGGTTTGGTTTTATGTCAATAAAGTGCTTGTATCTGAAGACTATCAGTAAACAGACTGGTTGGTAGATTTGTGGAGGATTTCTTCATCATTGAGAACTGTTCATCTTAAAACATTTTCACAGGTCCTTAAGAGCATGTGCCAAGGGGTTCTTTGAATATGTCAATCTGGCACTGTGATGGCAACATTTAGTTTATTGACTAAAATACAAAAGGTTGTGTTTAATTCAGATCCAATTGTATGGATGGTTTATTAGTTCTAACAAGAACTGATGAATGTCTGATACATTTTTCAGGTGTGTGTGTCATGTGTGACTATGCATTGATGGGTACCTTTTTAAGCCATGCCTGTGGGCCACTGGTAGAAAGCTCCTCAGAGCTGAGAACCTGAGCTCCTGTTGACCCAGTGAACAGACCAGGAATGGTGTTGGACTGTGCCCATGCATCCACCTTGAAACACAATGTGAAAATAATTAATATAGTCCCAAACTATCTTTTTATATTAAGCAGAAGAAGTTGATCATTTCAAATTAAACACCAGTGTAACGGTACAGCAGGATTGTTGTACCTGCTCTTGTGCACGACTCAGCATGCAGATGGCATTCACATCATACGGGTTCTCAGCCAACCGTCTTTGGGCTTTGATCCTCTCAGTGACAGCCTGTGAGATATCTACGGGCTGGAGGGTCACAATGAGAGAACGACAGAGTAGAGGTGGTATTATATTGTGCAGAAGCACACTCACGTGTACTTTGCCAAGCTTTACACATATTAAGCATTTGAAACTGTGACCAACTGTTAAACTCCATGGAAGGTGGACCTACGCTATGTACATTAACACAGCTCTTTCCATACCTGTCAGTCCAGATGAGTATGAGCACAGCCCTCATGGTTATCGCTAATGGGTATCCCTCGCAGATATGTGCAGCACTGAAAGAAGTTTAGTCCACCCCACCTACTTAAGGTCTACAGGTCACTTAAGGTCTTACCTCTTGTATATACTTGACTGAGACTCAATCAGCTTCCAAATAGACTTTTCTTCAGCTATGGAGCCAGTGAGGCCCACAGCATGCTGAATAATGAGAGTCGATTGAATGTCTCAGTACAATTTATACACGAGGTGAGTCCGTTGCCATTGGCGGGCGTGCACTAAAATTCCTTCAGTGCGGTGCATGAGAGATAAACCCACTAGCGATAGATAACCTTAAAGGGGAAAGCCTATACAAACTACAACCATGAAAACTCAAAGCTGTTTGCATTATTTAAAATATTACTAATATATATGTTATCTCTTTGTAAGTCACATTGCTTTGTGGACATTTAAGTGAATGTTTCTCATATCAAGGAAGTGCCTCCACATGTTTTTGGGGACCATTTATCAAACTTCATATCATTCCATGCAGTTCAGCATTTGGTTGCTGAAATGTTGAACCACTAACTGTGGTGGCACATTAAACAACAGAGGGATCATGTCAATGTCCTTTTAACATGCGCGCGCACGCAGACGCACATGCGCACACACGCTACCTGCGACAGCGGCTCAGGAAAGACATTGTCAGTAGCGGGCACCGGCGGTGCCTCAGGTTCTGGAGGTGCAGGTGATGAGGCTGACGACACTGGGGGTGCAGTGACTGGTGACTGCTTGGTAGCAGCGCTGACCGCCTTAGTCTTGTCTGTAGTCTTGTCCACTGGAACCCATTCACCATACACCCCTGCTGCCTCGCCTTCCTGAACAGTCATTGGTTACAACACTACAGCTTCATATATGAACATACTGTATTCACACCACTTATTTATAAGGAAGCTGCATTGGAAATAGAGGAAAAATGGCATCTCTCTCATAATAGACTCATGACAGCCATCATGTTCTGTGTAGGATGAGATGGGCTGGAACCCTTATGGAGTAAATGGACTGTTCTGGAGTAGTGTGAATCCATTGGCCATGAGAGTAGAGCGGGGCAAGTACCCTTGCCCCCTGGCTAAGTGCCGTGGTGTCCCTGAGCAAGGCACCTAACCCTTACTGCCCCCGGAGGTTGGATGGTGCCTTGCATGGCTGGCACCACTATTGGTGTGTGAGACGTGTGTGAATGTGAGTCAATACTGTACAGAACTTTGGCGACTAGGTTGGAAAAGCTCAGTCCATGATATAATAAATTATTAATATTATAGTCCATTATAAAATGCAAAGTTCAGAGGGGCCAGTAAGGTGTAAGTAACACCAGCGTGTGGACATGGGGATTTTAAGATCAAATTCATGTTACCGACATCTTAGACAGAGTTGCAAAAGCTGGATTTGGAAGTGGCACTGGCTATAGGGACAATAGGTGTTAACACCAACCTTTTTGCGGTGTTGAGACCCCGAGGATACCGGGAACTCCTTGGCCATGCCTGCATCACTACGGAGTGATGGTCGCGTAGACATATTCTGGGAGAGCAGAGAGGAGAGCAGGGTTTATGGGACCAGGACACATGTTGTGAAGAAATAGGCGTGGCCTCCTCCATGGCTGTTGCTGCAGAAGCAGTAGTGTGTGTGCATAGCCTTACGCTGATGCTGAAGCTAATGGCCTTTTGCTCTCGGAGGGCCGACATGCCAAACGGTTTCCCCTCATCCTCATCATCTGAGATGTGAGGCGTTGCCACTGGTAGCTCCCCTTTGCTATCCACGATCAGCTTACATTTCTACACACACACGCACACAGAGACTGTGATCATGACCTTTGTCTCAAGTCTTCCAGGAGGCTAGCACATACTCGGGGCATAACCATGTCTCTACGCACATGCAAACAGTAACCTAACAGTAGTGCAATATATAGACACTATATTGGTTCATTGAACTTATCACTTAGAGTGGTTATCACATTTTCTGTTTATTTCAAAAGATGTCGGAGATACACACACACACAGACATGTAAAACCCTTAGGGAATCAAGACACGCTCACATCAGTAAACTCCTTGATGCTGATGCTGTTGGCCTGCTTGGCCACCTTCTTCTTCACCTCTTCTAAAGCAGCCAGGTTCAGCTGTGTTGGGCCGGGAGGGGGCTTGTTTGTGATTGATGGGAGGGGAGGCAGCGATGCCAGGGCTCCCATGCTGGAGAGGGCAGCCGTCATAGTAGCTAGGTTGCGGGAGACACACAGACGGTGTGTTGTCTGAATGGACCAGAGAGATAAAATCTAAAACACATGCTAGTTGTATCGGCGCTGGGTCCTCTGCGGTTCATCATATACCTTCTACCCTTGGGCATGATCATGAGACACCACAACATTGACTTTCACTGCTATGCGGACGACACCCAGCTCTACATCTCAACCGAACACTTCACCTGAATGTCAGGCAAAATCTACCTCTACAGGTCTTCTCGTCACCCCTTCATTCCACCTCTCCACTATGGGGGCTCGGGCCTTCAGCTCCTCTGCCCCGAGACTCTGGACTGCTCTTCCCCTGCACATGCTACCAGTCTCCTCTTTTGCCAAGCTTCTTAAGACTAATCTCTTCAGGGTTGCTTATTGCATTTGACCTTCTGTTCCACTCTCACTTTTCTCCCCTGCCCTCACAATAAGCATGTATTATTTTATGTTGTATATACTTCCCAAATATTTTTAATGTATATTGTTTCTATAATGTATGTTCCTGCCCACTCACACAATTAGCCTGTGTACAATGTAAGATTTCCTTGAGTATTTTGAAAGGCGTCCTGAAATTTAATGTAGTATTATTATTTTAACTCATTTTGGAGGTTAACGTCTGTCATGGCGTGTCACAGCCAACAGACTAGCTCAGTACCATCACACCACACAGTATGCCTAACTCTGGCTCTACATGATGGCAGACCCAGTTTGTTTATCTCAATCATTCTAAACCCCTGAAACATCCATACTCCTCTACTATCAAAGATTATAGTAGTCACTACAGGTACTTTTCCTGGCTTCCACCAAATATAGATTTGTGAGTCATCACTCCAGAGAATGCTCTTTCAACCTAATGGCAGTGTGTTTTATACTACTCCAGATGAGCAGACGTTTGACATTTTGATTGTAGACTTACTTATGTCATGTCTGTATGCTTCAATGTATGCATCAGGTAGAAATGGATGTGGCTAAAATGGTCAAACCTATGAATCACAAGTGCCCACATACTTCAGACCAGGCAAAGGACGAGAACTAAAATGAGCAGAAAGATTATTGGTGCATGAATCGACTGATATATTTGGATAGGCATTAATTGGCAGTGTCGTGAATCATGGCATTAATCCTGAGCAACAGAAGCAAGACATGAGCATAGAGAAGTGCAGAGAATGAAAGGAGAGAGAGCAATGCCTACCAGCAGTCATACTAGCCATTGCAGCGTTCATGACCATGTTTGGCAGAGGCAGGCTCAGGGGAAGCTGGGTCGTCACTTTGGGCCTGAGACTTTCTGGGATGGGCACGCCAGCCTTGGCACACATCGCAGCTGCATTTGCCTTGGCAATCTCCAAAAGCTGCTCTTTGTCTGAAGAAAACCAGTTGCTAGGTATGTCATATGATATAAAATCCGTTGCTAGGTATGCCATATTATATAAAACAAGTTGCTAGGTATGTCATATGATATAAGGCATTAACCCTCTGGACCGCCAAGACATCTCGGGCGGTTTTTGCTTTTGGCAAAGATGGCAACATCTAATGTTTGTGTAGTATTATTTTCAGTAGACTATGTTTTTCTATTGTTGTGACTTAGATGAATACATACATACATACATACATACACATATATACACACACACACACACACACACACAGAATATATATATATATTCCACCATTGCTGTGAAAAAAACGGAGATAGTGCTCTTTACATGGCTCAAGCTTAAACTATTTAGTTTTTACAATTTTCTTACTTTAATTATACATGTTAAATAAAGTGATTTTGTGGTTGAAATAAAATGTATCTATATTATAAATGTATCTGATGTTTTTTGACTGATGCGAACACGAGCATCATTGTTATTTCAATGACATTCGAAAATTGTAAAATAAAACTAACGTCTCAGTTTAAAACATTTTTGGATAGGATAACTACTGTGGTTTTGGCAATGGTTTTCTAACCAGCCCGGGGTTTTGTGGTTCCAGAGACAAAATCTTTAAAAAAGAAACCATTGTTAAAACCATTTCACCAATTATGAACACACAAGCTCACCCAGTTCAGTAATTCGTGGTGGACTCTTGCTGTCAGTGTGCAGTTTTCTTGTGGGGGTCCTGTTTTTGCGGAGAATAAGCACAGGAGAGTGACTGGGCTCACGTTTCCAGCGGTCTCTTTGGCTGAGGGTGCCACTGTGGGCACCCTTCCTCCGGGACCGGGACCCTGAACGAGACAGAGATCTTCTTAATCTCTGGGCTGGTGATCTGCAAAAGAAAGACCGTTGTTTATCCAGTTTATGTTCATTGGCAGTTGCAACAGAATGTAATCTAGCCCTTCACCAATGATTTATTGCAGACAAGGTAAGAAAATAAATTAATCTACCTCGACAAAATCCTAGACCTTGACCTGGATCTCTTCCGGGACCTTGACCTGGATTTTTTCCAAGACTTAGATCTGGATTTCCTTCGATACCTTGATCTGCATCTCTTACGAGACTTTGATCTGGATCTCCTTCGAGACCTTGACCTCTTTCGAGACCATGACCTGGATCTCTTCCGAGACTTTGACCTGGATCTCTTCCGAGACCTTGACCTGGATCTCTTCCGAGACCTTGACCTGGATCTTTTCCGAGACCTTGACCTGGATCTCTTCTGAGACCTTGACCTGGATCTCTTCCGAGACCTTGACCTGGATCTCTTCCGAGACCTTGACCTTTTCTGAGATCTAGAGCTGGACTTGACCTTCAACCTTTTCGGAGAGCACGAACTGGACCTCTTCTTCCGTGAAGGGCTTCTAGACTTCACCCTTTTTGACTGAGTCTTGCTATCTCTCTTCTGTGGAGAAGACGAATTTGGCGCACTCTTCTTTGTTGGTGATTTGGCCTTTCCAGTGGAAGGGGTGATGGGATCCATTGTATCATTGGTTAAAGACATCTCGGTGGTCTCACCCACACCTAAAGAGGTGGGATTGATCAGGGGTGTGCCAACACTGGTTCCATCTTGGGGATAAACTGTTTAAGAAAGAAAAAAAATACCAATACAACCAATGTAATGCATCTGTTAAAATAGTGTTCCAGAGTGAGTGAATTTAACAGACGCTTTTGATTCGTCCTCCTTGGAGCCGCATCACACATACATTGTGAAGCAAAGCCTAGTGCTACGACTTTGTTGATACGAGCGGTGTTCGCTTTTTGTTTGTTACTATTTACGGAGCCAGTAGAAGTATCATATTATTACGGAGGACTGCGGAGCTATACTGTTTTGATTTGAGCTTGAACTAAGCATTCTGCTCAAAGACATTATATAAAACTATAAGGACTTTGATATGCTTCCTACCATATATTCTTAGATGCCATCGGAACTATTTGAAAATCATATTTGATCAATTTAGCTAGCATCTTCACTTGATTTTGTCTGACATAGGTGTTTCTCCATGCTCGATCAATGCAGACACCGCTAATAGTTATTATATCAAGCTAGTTATGTGAAAAAGGCTTTGGTTATATATTGAGCACCCCGTTCGTCATCGGGGGCGCACACTCCAGTGCATTCTGGTCACATCAATCAGTAGCGTGGTCTTGTTGGTAAAGTGGAGTCGCTGTTTATTTTCCTTTCTGATGTGTGTTGCCGTATGCGTCAATGCAAAGTAAGTTAGTGTTGCAGTCTTTACTTGAACTGTATTAATATGATATTAATACTTAATCATCCGTTTCAACTTTCTGTTATATACATGTACATACATACATACATGTACGTACATGTACGTACGTACATACATACATACATACGTACGTACATGTACGTACGTACATACATACATACATACACGTATGTACATACATACAAACATACATACATACACGTATGTACATACATACATACATACATACACGTATGTACATACATACATACATATATATATATATATATATACATATATACATACATACATACATATACACACACATACATATATATACACACATATTGATGTATATACATGTGTATATATATATGTATATATATACATACATGTATATACATGTATATATATATACATGTATATATACACATGTATATATATATACATACATGTATATACATGTATATATACATACATATATATATATATATACACATGTATATACATGTATATA
>JAODOY010000848.1:0-13357 GCA_025399855.1 Forbesichthys papilliferus | reverse complement strand
TTTAGATCTCTCCCTGCTCCAACACACCTGATTCAAATGAATGGGTCGTTATCAGGCTTCTAACAACCTTGAATCAGCCGTGTTGGAGCAGGGAGACATCTAAAACATGCAGGGTGCAGCCCTCCAGGACCGGAGTTGAATAGCCCTGCACTAAACTATCCTGCAGAATCACAGTCAATTTGCCCGATTATTCTGTCGCTTGTGCACATGTAAACCGCAGCCAAACATCGAATCACAGATCACGTAAAAAACATGTTTTAAAGCATGCCTTCACTTGGTTAATTTCAAGAAAACCAAACCCTGTCATTATTGACGGTCTATTCTTCTCTTTCACTAACCACATCTAGAATCCACCCATGTCTCTGTGCCTTACCAAGCTTTCTAAACCTCTCTCTCCCATGCTGACCACTCAGCATGATATAGTCGCTAAGCTAAACGATGAACGGATCACAACCCCCAAAAAACGAAAAGCACCTCCACCTCCTATTAGTCCACCACTGCAGGTAAATGCTTGTTTGTTTGTGCTAAAGCTCTGTAGGCCGGCCTACACATTCTGCATGCCTGTGACAGGAGTCTGAGCTATACTGTGTGTGTGTGTGTGTCCACCTGCTGTCTTAACAGAACCGGCGCAATGCGTCGCAAAGCGGGAACGCAAGTATCTTCGCTAGTTTCACACCAACGCATTGTCATTTTCTCGTCCAGCGCCCGGATTGTTTATATAGCAAACGCACCTGCGCCCATTTTGAGTGCCGGTGGTCTAAGCATGAGGTGTGGTCTAACGCATTTCAGGCACGTTGTTATCTTGCGGTAGCGGAAAGTGATTGCCCGACTGACCAGTAAAAACCTGGTCTAAAGTCAATGCCCGGCGCATTATCAAAATAGTATCGCCTATACACAATAGTATAGGGTACACAAAGCGATTACACTCTGCTTTTTACACATACAGGGATGTGCAGGAGCGCACAAATATGCAAAGGATTAAAATCGTGTAGAGTACAATGTGAAATAATATTTGTGTGTAGCCTATATTAACATATGGCTAGTAACACTGCAGCTCCGCTAGCATCACATTAAGCATTGATCAGAGCAGGACAGACTCCTAAATGTGTGACAGACAATTTACTATACAAAACAAGGTGGGCTTACTGTAATCTTTCTACGAGGTTTTCTACAGCTTTCCAGATAGCTTCCTTCTTCCTTTCAGCTTCAAAGCAAATGTATAACTTTGGGGGCACCGCCCCCCTTCTTGGTAAATTTTGCACAAGCATATCGGCTAGCGATTTGAAGTCAACTGTTTCAATGAGACTCCTAATGGTTCTCCGCACCGTCCACACAGCTGCATGGAAGCAAATCGAGAACTCAAACAAAAGCAAAACAAAGGCAAAATAATCGTTCATTAATCGCAATTGAGGTACAATGTTCAATTAACCGTTATTTAGATTTTCCGTAATATCATCCAGCTCTAGCATCACGCAGCATCCAGCACCCCCCCCCCCCCATAATGTAGTCATTGTTAACTGTGGTGCAGTAGGGCTGTCGCGGTTAAAGAATAAAACTGTAATAGAGTGCAGTAAAGCAACACGTCAGAGTGTAAATACATACATTCCCAAAGCCTACAACCGGCTACAACAGGGCTGGGAGATATGCTTGAATAGCACACATTCCCTAAATGAAACTCTTATTCGTTGGGTTAGGTTCAAAAGTAAACATTGCGATAATGGAGGTTGCTTGCCATTGCCTGCGGTTGGGTTAGCAACACCGCGGAATTGCAATATTGCGGTGATCGCGACAGCTGTACGGTGCAGTTTATTTATGCATATTATGTGTTTATTAACACATAATGTTAACCGTAATGGGTTACAGGTAGGCTAAGATGTGTGTTGTTTAACATTTGCAAAACATGCTTCAGTATAATAGCCTTAAAGTATATACAGTAGTTATATACATTTGCCTACCTCAGCGTTATCTTGTCAAATAACATTTTGGGTCAAATTAATTAATAGTATGGTAAAAAATAAATAAAATGCACGTTATAATTTTGCAACCGTCTAATTTTAGTTAGTAAACCCTAACATCTTTGCATTTTAAGATCGCTTTTTAAAGTAAACATAATTGACCATGATATAATATAAAAGTATTTTATTGTGTTCAACTTCAAATGTAGAATTCTGGACAGTCCTCTCCTTCATACATCATCCATACTGGAACGCCGATGTCAAGCAAGAGTGACTCCAACAAGAAAGTCAACTGCACGGTAATTCACACAAGCTCTGGATGGAAGGGTATTGCTATGTGAAGGTTTATCCTGATTTTGCTATGCAAGCTGAAACCATGCCAATCAACATTTGGTCATTGAGGTGTCAGTCAACTTATCATGACACAAATTACAAAAGAGAGCCAGCCTTTACATAAATAAAGTCTGGGACACAACTGCGTCAGTACCCGCCTACTTGACAAGCGAGGTATTTTGATTGACATGTACGACGACCAACTACGTAACTCAAAGACCAAGTCGATGTACATCGATAGTATTAGTTCCCGAAAGAGTCCCATGTCGAGCTTACAGGGGTATATGTATCAGACGTTCAGCCTATGTGACGTAGTGCTGATGGACAGAAGAGCCTGAGGCTACACGGAAACCAACTGAGCTACCACCTGGGCTCTGATTGGACGAACACCATTGAAAGTTCCCAGACTGACACATGCAAAAACCAAAGCAAATTTTTAGAGGTGAAGTTTTACCAGGTACATTTAGAAAGGAAGTGTAAACTGTAATATGTTCTTGCAGAGTACTTCCAACCATTTGCAAGCAAATACGGCTTATCAGATAATCTAACAAAATGACTTTTTAAAGCAAAACACACGTTTGTCCAGAGCTGAACGTCCAAACTACGTATTACGTTTATTGAGCGTCCCATTTTCTTTATTTATACCCTTCTTTTTGCTCCTCTTCTCCCCCTTTTCTCTCCCCCCATTCCTCTGCCCTCCCATCCCCTTCCCTCTCACCCCAGGAGCAGGAGGCTACAGGAGCGACACTCGGAGGCGAAGTGACGGAGCTTCAGGAGGAGAGGAGAATGCTGTTGGAGACCATCGAAGACCTGCGGCAGGTTCTGGAGCAGGGAGCTGGCCACGAGCAGGTAAACTAGATTACTTTAGGTGAAGATACAACAGAGTTAACTTCAGGTGAGCTGGAGGGCAACTAGATTACCTTAGGTGAAGATACAACAGAGTTACATTCAGGTGAGCTGGAGGGCAACTAGATTACCTTAGGTGAACATACAACAGAGTTACATTCAGGTGAGCTGGAGGGCAACTAGATTACCTTAGGTGAAGATACAACCGAGTTACATTCAGGTGAGCTGGAGGGCAACTAGATTACCTTAGGTGAAGATACAACAGAGTTACATTCAGAGACCCACCGGCAAAGTCATGATTATTCTGCAACCTGATCTGCCTGAGGAGCAGAATATCAACATGTTTACTTGGCACCTGAAAATGAACCTTTACAAACTATTACGTTTGATGAACCATTTGCAAAAAGAGATGTCGAGCAATGAGGTATTTTACAGAATTGCATAACAATCCCAGAATCATTCACATTTAGATTTGGCATTAGGCTGGAATTTAGATTCACTTTGGATCTGACTTTAAGCACATATGTGCAGTATAAAGGTCACTTGTGGTATGCAAACGAACTCTGCTTCCCTAAACACATTGCTATGCTATGCCATGTGTGTGTGTGTGTGTGTGTGTGCGCCTGTGTGTGTGTTGAACCTACTCAGTTTCAGCATTCTTGACACCTAGGCAACGTGTCCCAGCCTGTTTTGTGTAGCACTTACAGTAACTACGGGTCCTTAGCCCCGCTGTAGTGCCACTCTGCGTAAGCAGAGAGCGTTAACGTGAGCGCGCGCGTGTGTGTGTGTGTGTGTGTGTGTTTGCAGACTGAGCTCACCGGAGGACAAGCCTCTGTGCTGGTGTCTTCTCTTCAAGCCAAGATTTCAGTCCTGACTCTAGAGAACCAGCAGCTCTCTAGCCTAGTCAAGGTAAGGCAACGCTGTACGGGCACTCTGCTGTGAAAGCCTCAGAAAGGCCGCTGCACACTACCAAACGCGTAGCCGCGGACTAGCCCTCTGGCTGTTCCAAGCATGCTTCACTCGGACGCACCGGCTGCATCTGTAAACAAACAAGGTGCTTTAAAAGTAGCGATATTTATTTATGTGCATACATTGTTTCCAGTGAGCAAAATTGGTTTATTCGCTGGAAAGAACAATAAAAAGTCTACACCTAGAACACTAATTTGTGAGCTCAATAGGGCACACATTGCCGTCTGTAGTGGGCTTCGGCCTGTCGCACATGCGCAGCGCAGTCAACGTGCACGCGTCCGCATGGACAGACTAGTTTGGAGGTGCGCGTTTGGACTGTATGTCAAACGCACAGTCCAAACGCGCACCTCAACGGACATGGAACGTATGCCAGGGCCTTTACGCTGATCAGTCATTCAGTTGTTCTGTAGTTTCTATTCCAGTAGCCTCTATAGTCATTTGTGGTTAAGCTGAATGTATTTCATGAGAAGTTTGAATGTTACCCGTGTCATTTTGATGAATGGGTTTATTATAGCCTGCTGTCCAGATCCCAGACTGAGAATGACTGTATGACTCATCAGGGCTGGATCCATGCTAGTTTTCTTCTGAAATGTCTTTTTTTTTTTTGGAGAGTTTTCGCCAATGATAATACGATCTTATTATAAAATCATATTATAGGGATTTTTCAAATTTTGTGCTGCAGCTACAGATTATTCACCATTCCAAAAGTTATGTTTTTGATCTTTCTAATCCGACTATTTCTTACACACTAATAAACATGATTTATTTAGGTTTATTTCATACGAAGGTTGCATCTCAAAGTGCTTTATAATTAAACAATAAAACAAAAAAAAACAAAAAAGTTCAATAAAACGACACTAAAAGTAATAAGAAACAGGATACTACAAATGAAATATAAATACCACATTAAACAACTTTCCCCTTGCTCACCCACCCCACCCTTCTTGACCCCCAGAAACAGCCGTCGCGTCAGGGAGGTGAGAACCCGAGGGAGACCAGCCGCCCGAGCAGCACGGCCTCCAACTCGTCCTTCCACTCCACCCGCGACAACTTTGAGGTGCCTCCGCGAGACCTCCCCTCCCCGGGGCCCGTTCCCGGGGGCAACGGGGCCGGGGCACGGCCGGCGGCGTCCCTCAGACGCGTGGAGGGGGAGGAGGAGGGGGAGGAGGGCCGGGGAGGCGGCAGCCAGGAGGAGATCCGCCTGCTGAGGCAGGCGCTGGACAGCGTGCAGGCCAAGCTGCTGCAGACCCGCAAGGAGAACCGCTCGCTGCAGGCTCAGCTCAGACCCCCGCCGGCGGGGAGGGGGCGGGAACAGGGGGAGGAGGGGAAGATGGAAGAGGAGGAGGAGGAGGAGAGAGGCAGGGAGAGGGACGAGGAGGAGGAGAGAGGCAGGGAGAGAGAGGGGGAGTTGCTGGAGAGCCTGGCGGAGCTCCAGGCAAAGCTGACGGAGACCCAGGAGAGATACCACCAGGCCCTGGAGGAGGTGGAGGGGCTGAGAGCGCAGGCGGGACGAGCCCCGGGGGCCGCGGGAGGCGGGGCCTCTCTGGACCAGGAGGTGGCCCGGCTGAGGGGGGTGGTGGCCGAGGCGGGGGCGGAGCGGGAGAGAGCAGCGCGGCAGACGCATCAGCTGGAGCAGGCACTGGACAAGGCCAAGGAGGAGCGGGACGACGCCAAGGGGAGGCAGGAGGAGGAGAGGAGGAAGCTGGTGCAGATGGAGGAGCTGTACAAGGCGGCACAGGAGGAGGTTGCAATGCTCCAGGTGACCTAACTACTATATATCTTTATTAGTTGAATCATAATGCTCATTTTACTAGATAGATTATCTATTAGAATGTTGGTTATCTGTATTTGTTTATGGGAAGTACAACTGTGCATGTATTCCATCTCTGTACATCACTTTTAATTGCAATTATGTATATAAATATATAAATAAAGATTATTATTATTATTATTATTATTATTATTATTATTATTATTATCATCATCATCATCTATGTATCTACAGTACATTTAAAGGTATTGTAAGCTAATTGTAAGCTAATACACTTTTAGTCAAATTCACAAAATATCTCCTCACTTTCCGCTAGCTTACCGTTCTCTGTGCATGCTGGAAAAAGTATTTGCTACACCGCCGTGGCTCTGTAAATAGGAACATAAACAAAGTGGCGAAACACCTCTCACAGCAACATTGCCCTTGGCTTTCACCTCACTGAGGTTTAGTCAAAGTCTTGCTGACTTTGACTGGTGTGGTTAGTGTTTCCTGTTCACATGGTTAGTGTTTCCTGTTTATATTGTTAGTGTTTCCTGTTTATATTGTTAGTGTTTCCTGTTAACTTGGTTAGTGTTTCCTGTTTATATTGTTAGTGTTTCCTGTTGATATGTTTGTTTCCTGTTCATATTGTCGTGTTTCCTCTTCACATATCGGTGTTTCCTGTTGATATGGTTGTTTCCTGTTCACATGTTGCTGTTTCCTATTCAGGAGGCCCTGAATGGCACCGTGTCGGTGGAGGCAGCAGCCAAGGACTTTGAGGAGATGAAGGCCGAGCACAGCCAGGCTATCTCTGGGCTCCAGCGGCGCCTTATGGAGCTGTCGCACTCCTACAGCGAGACCAAGAGCCAGCTCGGCGCCGCCCAGAGGCAGCTGGCAGAGGCGCAGGCCAACTCGCCCACTGCCTCCTCAGAGTTTCATGGGTTAAAGGTCAAGGTGGAGGAGCTACAGGAGTCACTGGCCGAGGCGGAGGCTAAACACTCTGCCTCTCAGCAGGAGGTCACCCTCTTGAGGCACGAGGCCAAAGAGCAGGCCCAGGGCTCCGTGGCTCTCTCTGACCACACGCAGGTGGTGTTGTCGCTAGGCAACGCCATCAAAGAACTGGAGGGCCAGTCAGAAGCCCTCAAGCAGCAGCTGTCCCAGAAGACCTTGGAGGTTGATGCACTACAGAACAGGTGTGTAAGAAACAATGATACAATACATTTAACACCGCCAGCTACAGTCAGCTACAAAGCAACAGACCTTCATTCATTCCAAAGAGCGCCGGGCGACTATGGGCGACTGAGAAAGTTGACCAACGTCGGACTTTATTATAATTTTCAGTGACGCGGTGTAGCGACTTAACAATCAGAGAGAGTTTGTTGGCGACGCCCCTTCCTCTTCGTCGCAATCGAAATTGTAGGAGAAACTGACAACTGTTCAGCACAGAGTCTCTCATTTGACGTAGTGCTGATTGTCCTGACTAACGCCAGCCGGGCATTTCCTTGGGCCGGCAGGCTCGCGGAGGAGCGGAGGGACGACAGCGTTAGCAGCCCGCGAGACTCCGTCCCTCGCCCGGAGTACGAAGCGTTGAGGGAGGGCCTGGAGAGCGAGGCAGCCCGCCTCACACAGCTCCTCCAGGGGGCGCTGAGGAAGCAGGACGAGGTGGCTCTGGAGGCGGCGGCGGCGTGGCAGGAGGTGAGAGGGTTGGGATGGGGTCATGTGACTTATGTCGCTGAAAATAAAAGATTTCACATTTCCGTCGGGTTTCCTGTTTTATTCTCTTCGCCTGAACATAAAGCCCACTTTATAGAACATGCAGATATGTTGTGTATCGCCCAGCCCTACTCTACAGTGACCTCTAGGTGACCTCTCAGGTGACCTCTCGGGCGACCTCTAGGGTGACCTCTCAGGTGACCTCTCAGGTGACCTCTCGGGCGACCTCTCGGGTGCCTCTATGGTGACCTCTCAGGTGACCTCTAGGATGACCTCTCGAGTGACCTCTCGGGCGACCTCTCGGGCGACCTCTAGGGCGACCTCTAGGGTGACCTCTTCCCCGGCTGTGTTGTCTTCCAGGTACGGGAGAGCCGTGCAGAGAGGGAGGCCATGCAGGAGCTGGTCATGTCTCGGGAGAAGGATACACACTCTCTGGCCGCCAAGCTGTGTGAGTCGCAGGACGCCGTGGGTCAGCTGAAGCAGTTGGTGGAGAACCACGTCAGCTCAGAGAGAGAGAGAGAACTCTTGACCCACACACACACAAACACACATTAAAGCACCTTTCTGGAAAGAAAAAGCTGTAAGAAGGACAACTGTTTTCCATATCTGACACACGTAAAGACCGGGACTTGTACTGCAATCTGCCTCTATAGTGTAAATACGCTGACAGTGAGCGATAACGTGGGGTCGTAGGGAAAAACATAGACAAATAAAGGGTGAATTCAACCTTGACTCTCTGCGCTGTTTATTTTGCACCATATGGACTCAGAGACACCATACAGAGGCACGCCTCCACATAAAAACACAAACAAAGAATCAAAATGTACCATTTACAGACACATCAAAGCCTCAGCAGTGGAAAAAATTTGATCCGTCATTTTATGAAGCATTTACTGAAAAATACTGAAAATACAGTATAAATAATATTGTGAAAGCTACCCATCTTTCAATATTAACATTTAATGCCATCTGCAGTGTAAAGAAATACAGTGGAATAATGATTCTGTATCAAGAATTGCATTTACAGTAGGGGTCCCAAAAAATCTACATTATTCATCAAAAGAATAGCTAATATACAGAACTCTTTATAAACAAACATTTTTTACCATATTCAACTAACAAGATTAATAAAAAGGTTATAAAGAAAACTTTCACAGAATTGAACCACTGAACCACCAATAAAATAAATAAATGAAACATTGCAACATAAAAGCCTGTCAGTGGCAATAGGTTTTAAGTAGCAATTTAAAAGAATCTATCTGAGTAGAATCCCTTGCAGGAAATTAGGGATTACGGGTGCCCTGGAGGCAAACATACATTCATTTTAAGACTACACTTTGAAAGAACTTAAAGCCTTTAAGTCGCGTGCCATTTGGGCCTTACAATCTTGCCAGGAAATGTCAAGAAACGTAATCTCTGATGACCACGTCTGATAAGGGACACGGTTAACTTTTAAGAAAACATATTTCCTACCAATGACATTTAACACCAGTTTTTTGCAGACAATCGCTTCTGAGGGCAACATGGGTTTCAGCCACATACAACTTTTAGTAGTGACCCATAATTTGCATACTTAAGCACATCATCAATAGAATATTACTTTAATAGGATAGAAAGAGGCTCATTAGTGCTAATTTAGCCTACATGAATGCACTGCTATAAAATAGAAGGTTGTAACCTGAGTGGATATTTTTAGATTTAAATTAAAGTTGTGATTGTAACATTTCTACACCTGGGATAAAACAAGTCAGCATGAGTGCTATCTAAAAATGGCTTTTCATTTCATCGCCCTCATCAACCACCTACGGCCCTCAGAAAGCAGCTTAATGTTGCATAAGGAACAGCCTTCAGTGGGCATTCATTCATTCTGTAAGCACCAACATGCCACTTAATTATATCAACCCATTTTGCTTGATCAGAAGAAATGCTGTGTTGCTTTGGCAACCCCAGAAAGCCAACGTGGGATTTGGTTTCAATATTGAATGCGGTAAAAAAACAAAAACTGCATCCCGTCCCCCTCCTCAAACTTATGGTGTTTAGCAGAGCCAAATAATTGTATAATCTTATTATATGATGCTGGTGTTTAGTAACGGTTGCTATGCACGGATGCTTAATGGTGACTGGTGGAGGCACCGTGGCAGCAGAGCAACAACATGCTGTGCGTTGATCACTGCAGCGGTCGACACACACGGACCAAAACACAAGGCAACAGAATGGCATCCAGATGGTCCACGGAGCCGGACTACCCAGAGTGCTTTGAGAGATTGGATTGATTTGCCCTCGGTGACATCAGTGAGAAAAACAGCCCAGAAGGTAGGGAAGACTGCCCCTAGGGGTGACATAAATATGTACGCGCACACACACACATACACACGCACACGCGCACACACACGCACACGCGCACACACACGCACACACACACACAGTCTTCTCCAGTCCAGTGGTTTTGGCAGGCAATACAAGTAAACCCCTGTAGAGATCAGTAATTAGAGCACAATTCTTCTCTCTCCTCCCCATGACCCTTGTGTTTTTCTGTCTGAGTGATGTGTGCATGAGCGTTTGTGTGTGTGTATGTGTCTGCCCTGCGTGTGCACGTGCCTGTGTATTTGTGTGTGTGTGTGTGTGTGTGAACCTCAATCGGTCTCTACAGGACAAACAATCAAACAGACTGTGTGAAATGTAGAGCAGCAATAATTAGCAGCTGTTACAGCATCAGACTTTCTCTCTCTGTCTCTCTCTCTCTCTTTCTTTTAGTCATAGAAACACACACGCACACGTCCCCAGGGACACTGCAATACCCCAAATCACAGTGCAGAGAAGCGGCGTCTTGCATAATAACACTTTTATATTCGTTTCCTGACATACATTCAAAACAATTATACAAAATAAATGCATTGGAACAATGTGTGTCAAAGCACCAATAGGGTACAATGCCTGCACAATCAGTCACCATGGGAGCTGATAAGGGACAAATCCTGAAATGCACAATGAAATTCTGGAGAGTGTTTTGCAGCTAAAGAAAAACATTCTTCTCCATTTAGTGCAAACACTGTATATCAACCACATGACTTGATTTATTGTGATACAAAGTTCACACACACACACACACACAAGAGCATATACAGTACGGGTGACATGGAAGTCATAAATCACAATATCACTGTATTTCCTGTCATCTACTGATTAAGTCATTACCAAAGCCCTGAGATCCAGCCCTGGGTATGTGTGTGCCTGTGTGTGTGTGTGTGTGTGTGCCTGTGTGTGCGCGCGTGCGTGCGTAGCTGTGCGTGAGAACGGCCGCGTGTCCGTGAAAGTTGATTTATGACGGAGGATAGGCTGTTTCCTCAGTCAATCGCTTCTGAGGCTTAATGAGGTATAAAAAGCAGAGCTGGCACTCAGTCAAGTACGCCGCCAGTCACAGGGAGCTCTACGGGCAGGGCGGGCGGGGCCGTTTGCGCTGGCACCGAATTTGATTGTTAGATTGTGGATATAGATTGGATTGAGCACAAAGCAGCGCTCTCGGCTACCGCAGTGATCCATTGGCCCAAATTGCTCTGCCGTATATATATGAACAAGGCGCACAGCACAGCCCCGTCCCTCTCCCAACCCCTTTCTCTTCTCTTTCATATTTTCCCCACCTTTACTTACGATGAGGTGATAACAGTGGGAATGGATTCAGCCCTCTCTGTGCCAGTCTATAGTGGGTTCTCCGTGGGTGGGGCTGTTGGGTCCACCCCACCCCATCCCCGATCCCCCAGGGGTCCCAGAAGAGGCTACCTGGAGGGGCGGCTATGAGATGCTTTCAAGCCACAAACCACGTATTCCCACTGTATAGCTGTAGTCCAGCATAATGACACTGGTGTGTGTGTGTGTGTTGGAGGGGGAAGTGTTGGGGTAAAACAACCAAAATACCACATCTCAGTCTTTCATTTTTTTCTGCAGGGCAAAAGGTAGGGTATTATCCTGCCACGCTGCACCTGTATTCCTCTCCTGCAACATAAGGCACTTCAGCAAAGCCTGTCACGATGGCAAGTAACAATGACTTGATGTCACGTCCAGAGGCATGGCCAGGAAGTGGCCAGGGGTGGCACTGGTCACCCCTAAAATGTGATTGAAATCATACTTTATGTATTAATCCCCCTTAGGAAAAATTCATTCTCTGCATTTAACCCATCCCCGAAGGGAGCAGTGGGCAGCCACTCGTCATTGAGGCCAGTGTCTGGTCAACAGCACTGACTGGAGGGTGAACCTAACATGTTTTTGATAGTGGGGGAAACCAGAGCACCCGGAGGAAACCCACGCAGACACAGGGAGAACATGCAAACTCCACACAGAAAGGATGAGTCGACTGGGGTTTGAACCCTGTAAGGCCACAGTGCTATCCACTGGGCCAACGTGTCACCCCCTACCAAAATCTGAAATGTGATCGCCCATTGGCTGATTGACACAAGGAAAAGCTAAAGAAAACAAAATGCAAATCCACTTTTTTCTTAAAAAGGCAGTACTCAAATATGTACTGTACAGTACTCAAACATAAAGCAGACTGTGTCTAATGTGTATTAACATTACTGCATTGTATATTAACTACTGTATATTGTTTATTAAATTAGGTTAGAAATCAATAATATATTCAGTAAATCATTAACATTACAATTCCCAGTTCTTTGTACATAATACAAGTGTAGCGCTTTCATCCCCTATAAGGTAAATGAAAGTAGCTATTGGGTTTGTTTTCACTAATTAACATTTACATTTTTACATCCTGTAATGAAATCCACAGTTAATCAGACAAATTAGTAGCCTATATTATTTACTATTGTGGGTACACAGTAGTAATGTTAAAATATGCAAGCATCCAATTTACCCACCAATTACAATATATCAGTGTTTCTTTAGACAAAGGGTACTCACACACCAAATTGGAAATACCGCATTTGTACATTAATTTACCTCAATACAATGAGATCGACATTTAACCTGTCAATCATTCATTAATTTCCTAGCGTCTAACGCGGTTACCAATTCACAAGATGACAAACCTCCCTACCACCCCATCGTAGCAAGCCTGGTTCGTTGCACGTGTTTGTGGTCCAAGGGAAACGATCCTCTTCACTCCTTTGAGCAAACAAGGAGACGAACATCTACCGTATTCTAGTGGAACTCGGCGATTTGTCCGCTCCGTGAATCCGTCTACCTCGTTCTCGTTGAACTCGGTCAGGAAACAGTGCGTTTGTCTGTTTTGCCAACAATCTCTACAACCAGGATCAACTTGGCGTCAAACTACAAAGTTCATTTTCGAAAAACTAGCCATCCCTCATGTCCTTTGCAGCACTCCTTGATCTTGCTTGACCACGCTCTCTCGTTTACTTTTTTTTTTCTTCTCTCCTGGGGGAATCCTAGGTACAGTAACTTCCAATCATGTCATCTTGTAAACCAATTAACATTAGCAATTATATAGTCGATTAGATTTGTCTGAAATATCTTATATATTGGTAAACTAAATTTCCACAAGTATTTCCTCATTAATCAACACCCCTAAATTAAAACATAAAACAAAGTACATGAACATTCTCGCTATCCACGTGACTTCGTATAATGATTTCAAGGAAATTTAATTTAATTTGAACCCTTTTAAACATTTGAACCCTTTTAACTTCTAGTAGTACTCACTATATATACATTTATATATATATACAGTATCTCACAAAAGTGAGTACACCCCTCACATATTTTCAAATATGTGAGCATATCTTTTCATGTGACAACAATGAAGAAATTACACTTTTCTGCA
>JAODOY010000847.1:0-13358 GCA_025399855.1 Forbesichthys papilliferus | reverse complement strand
TATATATTATACAATTCACCCTGGAAGTATTCACAGCGCTTCACATTTATGTCACAGCCTTATTCCAAAATGGATCAAATACATTTTTTCCTCGAAATTCAACACACCTAATAATAACAAAGTGAAAAATAATACTTTTGGGCAGTTTCTCCCATTCTTCTTTGCAGGACCTCTCAAGCTCCATCAGGTTGGATGGGGAACGTCTGTGCACAGCCATTTTCTGATCTCTCCAGAGATGTTAAATCAGTTTCAAGTCTGGGCTTTGGCTGGGCCACTCAAGGACATTCACAGAGTTGTCCCGAACCCTCTCCTTTGTTATCTTGGCTTTGTGCTTAGGGTTGTTGTCCTGTTGGAAGATCTAAACATCTCCCCCCAATCTGAGGTCGAGATGCTCTGGAGCAGGTTTTGATGATTAAGGATGTCTCTGTACATTGCTGCATTCATCTTTCCCTCGATCCTGACTAGTCTCCCAGTTCCTGCCGCTGAAAAACATCCCCACAGCATGATGCTGCCACCACCATGCTTCACTGTAGGGATGGTTTTGGCCAGGTGATGAGCGGTGCCTGGTTTCCTCCAGATATGACGCTTGGTATTCAGGGCAAAGAGTTCAATCTTGGTTTCATCAGACCATAGATTTTTCTTTTTCATGGACTGAGGGTCCTTCAGGTGCCGTTTGGCAAACTTTAGGTGGGCTGTCATGTGCCTTTTACTGCGGAGTGACTTCTGTCTGGCCACTCTACCATTCAGGCCTGATTGGTGGAGTGCTGCAGAAATGGTTGTCCTTCTGGAAGATTCTCCTCTCTCCATGGAGCAATGCTGGAGCTTTGTCAGAATGACCATAGTGTTTTTGGTAACCTCCCTGACTAAAGCCCTTCTCCACCAATTGCTCAGTTTGGCCGGACTGCCAGCTCTAGAAAGGGTCCTGGTGGTTCCAAACTTCTTCCATTTACGGATGACGGAGGCCACTGTGCTCTTTGGGACCTTCAATACTCCATAAATATTTTTGTAGCCTTCCCCAGATTTGTGCTTAGATACATTTCTGTCTCGGAGGTCTACAGATAATTCTTTGGACTTCATGGCTTGGTTTGTGCTCTGACATGCACTGTCAACTGTTACCTTATATAGACAAGTGTGTGCCTTGTCTCTGACAAATCCCACAAAGAGCAGATACTCCTACAACTATAATCTCTGTAAAACTTTAGGTATTAGGGAGGGAGGAACATAAACATAAACAAACTAAACCTAATCAAAAAACATGTCTGGTTCATCCTCCAGCCAGTGTCATGTGACCAGAGACACTGGCTACAATGTGGAGTTGGCCCCTGGGTGCTGCACAGCGGCTGCCCACTGCTCCCTTGGGGGATGGGTTAAATGCAGAGGATGAATTTCGCAACATGTATGTGTATGTGGCAATAAAAGACCCCTTTACCTTTAAACATCAACATAAACATGAATAAAAACGGTACCTGACAGTGCAATATCTGCTATCTATGGCGCCATCTTGGAAATGGAAGGAAATTAGACCCCAATTGATAGACATATCCCTGGATCTTCCCTATTACAGGGACCACTGAACTTTTATTATTTTTTTTTATTTTTTATTTATGATTGATTGATTGTACTGTATTTTTTATTTTTTTGTGAGTGAGTGCACTTCCCCGCCACCCAAACAATCCCAAGTATTTTACTAATCATCAAATGAATTCAAAACAACCTGTGTGGGTTTCGGGGTTTTTAAAGCAGCTTCAGAACTATTCTAACACAAAAATGAGATTTGTAAGCTCTCTCTTGTTTATCCAGATGAGCGGGATGCCGTCCAAAAGAAGACGTTTACTAAGTGGGTCAACTCCCACCTTTCCAGAGTCTCTTGTCACATCTCTGACCTCTACAATGACCTGAGGGATGGATACATGCTCACCAGACTGTTGGAGGTCCTCAGTGGAGAGCTATTGGTTTGTACACACCCACATACACACTTTTCATTTTTGGGGACACATATACTAGGGCTGGGCGATATACCGGTATTTAATTTATACTGGTATTTTTTCATTTGACAATATTGTTTATATCGATATAGTTATAATATGCGTTTATTCATTCATTTTTCTATTTGTTCGTCTCTCTCTCCATTCCTGCACTTGGCTTTAGTGAGGAGTGGAGTCCGGAGCACATGGTTTAGTAC
This sequence comes from Forbesichthys papilliferus, assembly GCA_025399855.1. Classification (NCBI taxonomy): domain Eukaryota; kingdom Metazoa; phylum Chordata; class Actinopteri; order Percopsiformes; family Amblyopsidae; genus Forbesichthys; species Forbesichthys papilliferus. Next base: position 11,176 of record JAODOY010000847.1, on the reverse strand, counting down.
ATTCAGGGTGTCAAAGGGACGGAGACACTAGAGAAAGCTCACATGTCGGCCTCTCTAACTCTGCTTGCACAAGTTTACACAGAGTGAGCATTTGAAGTGCACCTTTTATTTAGAGTAGCCAATAAGAGAGCAGATACTGAGTCACATGCTCAATTTATGTTTCTGACAACAGATACAGGTAGCTGGCTAGTAGTGATGTGCGGGTTCGGATAAGCCTATCAGAAAAGATTGCGGGTGGGTCGGGTCAAAACGAGGCAACGCAGTGGTCCAACCACGTTATAAATATATACTGAACCATTGCGTGCGAGCGTATGGAGTTAATTTTGTGTCTTTTATTATGCAAAGAAACATACTAGCTTGAGAGCAAAACTTGACAAACTGCAATAAAAAAATTGATTTGAAAGCAAATCCATCAACACTGCAATAAAAACAAAAACTTTTATTTGGAAATCATATAAATATCTTTATTAAAAATATATGAATGTAAATAAAGTGTTGTTTGTGAATCCAAAATGTTTATTTGCGACTCCAAAAGTTTTGTTTGAGAAGTTTTGCGAATCCAGCTTGCATCTTGTGTTCTGAAACATGTAAGACACATCTCTATTGGTCAGTCTACTCAATGCTGGGTCAAATAGTAACATATTGAAATGCGACTGACCCACCTCTATAACTATATTCTGTGGACAGAATAACACATGTAAGTTGTAGTTTGCTACTATGCTAGTCTACTGTAAATCATTTTTGTTATTTTACAATAGGCCACTTGTTAGCTTGTTGTTGTAGTAGTAGCCTACCGGGAGTGCATTTATCTGTAGTAGGCTAACGTATCATTACTATCCAGTTGGCTGTAGGCTACTAGCTACACTAATGGTACCGGTGTAGCCTAGCCCTATGGCAAAAGGGAGAATCTTATAATTACTAAGTCTACTTTTTTTCTTCTTCACTGTGACAGAATATGTCATGCCAAAGTTAGTCTTCTGTCTAGTAATAGTCTACAGTAGTGCTGTACCAAACGTTTCTTTTTTTGGTCGATTCATCTATCGATTATTTTTTCGATTACTCGATTATTTTTCCGATTAATCAGATAACTACATTATTGATAATATAGAAATCCAGTCGATGCCATAGGGTCCTCGCTTCCAAGTGTTCTTGATTAACGGCTTTTACCAAGGATGCATCCAGTGGTGACTTGTGTTTGAACTTGTCAGTGGAATATCCCAAAATGCATTTCGAATTAACAAGCGGCAATGACAGTTGAGAAAACACACAACAATAATGGCTATACTTTTTAAAATACTACTGTTATTGTGTCACGAAATGCTGTTTTTAATAAATTAGCTCGTCATTAAAACACAGTTTATGGATCGTAGGCAGTGAGTGATGAGTGAGGGCTTTAGAATTAGTGATAAACTTCAATGCTCCATGATACAGTGTCCAGCATATACAGGGACTTCAAAGGAGTATGCTTGTGTATATATATACAAAATATCACCATAGTCAAGAACAGGCAAGAATGTACCAGAAAAAAGTTTTTGGTTTTTTCGATAGAAAAAGAAATCATCTTAAACTATCATCTTAGTTTTTTCTGCATTTAAATTCAAATGCAAATTGCAAATCTGTTTTTGGACAATGTAGAAAGAAACCTGTTACTCATCAAAAGCTTTAGACAATGTGGCTGAACAACAATAATTAACTGTGTCATCAGCATAAAAATGTAGTCTAGCATTTTGCACATTTCTACCAACATTATTTATATATTTAGTGAACAGTAGAGCTCTTAAAACAGAACCCTGTGGCACCCCCTTCTGGACATTTTTCATTTCAGAGGATTGACCATAAACTGGACACACTGCATCTTTTCAGTCAAGTAATTTATAAACCATGATACTGCCTGTTCCAACAATCGATGGTTACGTATGTAACCGCGGTTCTATGAATTTCGGATGACCGCCAAAGGCAGTGCATTAAGCACCTGGATATCCATCGCACGCATGTGCAGGTCAAGTGTTTGTATCAACAAAGTCACTTGTGACCTGGGTGACCCCACCCCGGTACTAAAGGCACGTTCACCCAGAAAGTGACCTCTTGGCAATCTTCTCGCGAGAAGGCCGAGTGACTGCCAAGCTCTGGCGGTCATCCGAAATTCATAGAACCGCGGTTACATACGTAACCATCGTTCTCTTTAATTTCTACTGACCGCCAGAGGCGGTGCGTGAAGCACCTGGATGACTAATACCAACAAAGTCACGAGGAAATCCTACCTGTCCATCAGGAGCTCTGGGATGGAGCAGGCAGGATGGCTGCAGCCAGCGGGTTGTGCGAGACAACATTAACCCTGTAAAATCTGGCAAAAGTGCAGGTAGACGCCCATGAAGCTGCTGCACAGATCTCAGAGAGAGCAACCCCTCTCAGGGCCGCCCAAGATGCGAACACGCTCCTGGTCAAGTGACCCTGAACCTGGGGCGGGATCGGGAGACCCTCGCTCCTGTAGGCATGGCCAATCGTCTCCACAATCCATCTGGATAGTCACTGCTTAGACAGGGCGTGACCTTGCCTATGTCCGGCATGACAGACGAACAATGAGTCCGACTGCCGGAGTTCAGCGGTCTGCTGAACATATGCCCTCAGTGCCCAAACCGGGCACAACAAATCTGGGCTGCCCTGCCCCTGCTCAGCCTCCTGAGTCGGGGGTTCAAAGGCTGCCAGTCTGAGGGGCTGGTTTGTGAAAGACGTCAAAAACGTTTTCGGGAGAAAGGAAGGGTTTGACCACAAGGTTACCCCCGTGTTCCCTGCGTTCCAGCATAGGCACTCTCGGCTCACCGACAGGGCATGTAACTCACCCACCCTTCTGGCTGATGCTAATGCCATGATAAAAGTCTTCATAGACAGCCATTTCAAGCACGGCCTCTCCGGAGGCTCAAATGGAGGCCGGCAAAGCCCTTTCAATACGAGTTGCAGGTCCCAAGACGGCACGGGGTCCCGTCGCGGCGACCGCAGTCATACCGCCCCTTTCAAAAAGCGGGTGACGAGCGAATGGGACCAATGGGAAGTGAGATTACATTGCAGAAAAGTTTTAGGGACATTTTCAATTATTTCTATGGTCTTCAACCATAGATTTTAGTCACCATTCAAATGAAAATATATAGGTCTACTGCAATTATTTGTCGCCATTTTGACGTTTCAGTTTACAATTAAATGTACCTAGAACAGACGACAGTTTTAGCTAGAAAATCTTCCAACATTTGACAAGATTGTGATATGTGTCAGGGTTTAATGGCCCTGCCATGCTTCCTGGCATTTCCCTTCACTCTTTTACTCATCTTGGACTGTCTGTGTCTTGTCATTACACACACTTGGTACAGCACATGAGACAAGATTACACTGGCCACACAGGGCAGGGAGTGAGAGGAACACAGGCCTAACAAGATAAACAGAGTAAGACATGACTAGAACAGAACAGGGGTCACGAGACATTACACATAGTAATTTGAAGTACTTCAATATCACTTCAGATTCCTTCATAGTACTTTATAAAATACAACATATCTGCAAATTTTACTTCATAAGACTTCATTGTACTTCAAAGTGATTCAAAGTAATTAAGTACAAAAGTACTAAAGAATACATCAGAGAAATTAAAGTTAGTAGTTGAGTACTTTACAAAGTAGTACATATTATGTGTACATTTTAATTCTTTTTATTGCTTTTTGTAGTACTTTGTAAGGCCTCAATCCCTTTTTTCCCAGTTGTTTTCTGTTGGCAGAAAGCGTTTATGCACCATGGATGCCTCGCTTTTTTGAAGCCTGCTGCACCTTGCGTTTTAGAAGAAGCGCTCTGAGCGCCTCGAGAGGAAGCATATTCAACTTGGAGCAGAAAAGCATCCAACTTCATTTTAATTTTTAGTTTTTTTGTTATCCAATCAGATGATTTGCCTAGTGGTGGACAAAGTTTACAGTTGCTTGTAAACAGCAATGGAGGACAGGGCCCTATTTCAGCAAGCAGGTTTAATTAACTCTAAAACTAACCCTGAACTCTGAGTTGGCCAACTCTTAGATGGATAACTCAGTTTTCAGTTTCAGAACAGCTGATATGAGTTAGTTTAGTCTTCTCGGAGTATGTTTACTCTGAGTTAAGCGCATGACAACTACACAAAGCCATTATCAATAGAGCTCATATACTACACTGCAATATGGTGACCGCCAAGGAAAAAATAAAGCTTTACATGCCTAATAGCAGCACATGTTCATGCTGTGTTCAGCCTGTAGAAAGATTGGAGCAAGCAAACATCTCTCTCAAAAGCAAGTCTAAAAATTTGTAACTGCACTAATCCCCACCCTCTTCCCCAGATTGTCTTTTCTTTAGTATGATTTAAGCATCATTTAAATTGTATATTTTTGTATTTCCACTTTAATAGTGTCCTTAGTTCATATATGTATCATGGTACAACAATTTTCTCACCGTTTGTACAAGAATTATGTTATTGACAAGTCACCATTTCTGAAAATTCCATTTTGAACTGCTTCTTTTATTGGTATGGTTTAAATATTTGGTATCAGTTTGTGTTCTTTACATGCTGTAGCCCACCAAGATGTTTTGGGTGCATAGTTAAGCCATTTGGCTTTTGTGTCTTATTTTGTTGGTGTTGGATGGTGTTGGTAGATTGTATAGCCTACAGTACTTCTTGTTAAAAATACCCTATGATAAAATTATGTTCTATCAAACTACAGTGATGTCCCTGGTGTTTTCACTAAACCCGCTTGCTGAAATAGGGACCAGATTTGTGGTATCTGTCACTGGATACCCGGAACTGTATACTTTTAATAACCACAGTTACCACAATGTAAACAAGAAGCACCAGGAGTAGTGCGGTACTTGAAATGTAAATATCAGGTAAGTTAATTAATGCATGTTATTAATACTGTAACCACATGCCTACTAACGTTAAAACAGCTACGGTAACAAAACAGTTTAGACTACCGGTACAGTCTGTTTAACGGCTTGCAACTGACTACAGGTACAATACTGTACTGTACTGTAGCTATTATGTGTGCTATTAATGTCATTTTTACCCTGTGTTTTTATATCGTAGCGGATGAATGCAGACGCAAATGGAAATATCTAAGGGACAAATATTTGAAAGAAAGGATGGCAGAGAAGGAGAAACAAAGTAGTGCAGAAGTAGGCAGTCTTATGTCTTTTCTTGAGCCACATGTAAAGGAGCGACCAACAACCTCCAACTGCTCATTTAATGTAGGAAGCCAGGACTGTATTATTGAGTCTCTCCTCCATATGGTGTCGCCAGTCGAGATATGTGGAGCAAGTCAGGGTGAAGACAATGTGGTCAGAGTCAAAGGGCCTGGGCTCTTATTTAAAAATTACCACTGTGAAAAGGGCCCTATGATCTGATCAAACGAAGCAGAGTTTGGTGAGGATGATCAGGTTTAGTTTTTTTCTTTTTCTCTCATTAATTAAATCACTCACATTGTAAATACAACCCCAAAATCCTTTAAACTAAAACTTTAGGATTTTCTTGATTTAACACCAGAATAGAACCAGAATTTGAATTTAGATGATATGTTAATAAATGCACTGGAATTGTTCTCTTTTGCTGAATATAGAAGAGGCTCTTAAAGGTATGGTCAGTCATTCAAGCTCAAATCAAAACAGTATCGCTCCGCGGTCTTCCGCGGCGGCGTCTTACACGTCAAAATGCATCGTGAAGCAAAGCGTAGTGCTACGTTGGGATGTCACGAGAACCGAGACTTTGGTACCAAGTCGATGCTAAAATTCTGAAAACATGACGGTACTTGTCTCTTACAGTACCGTAGGTACTGGAAATCCAATCTGGACATGTACGGTACCGTGGAAGTGTAGCTGCAGCTCCGCCTCCACTTGTCGAAAAGAAAAACAGCAAGTAGGCTATTTTGCGTTACAGTTAGATTATCAGGGAGTAATACATCAGGCCTATATGAATAATCATGAATTCATGCATGAAACAATAATGAATTAATGCATGTAATACTTATTAAATAATTACGGGAATAAGAATCCCTCTATTATCATGCATGCATGCATTATTAGCTTCACAATGTTAATCATATATGTGCCCCCTCAACTAAGTGATGTACTGTGGTTACCTTGTCTTTGGCTATTAGGGCTGTTTTTGGATACATTGGATTTTGCCTTTGTACACATTTGTTAGTAGCTTCCAGCTTGCAGGTAAATTGACAAACCCAAAATATTGGCATTCATTCTGTTGACATCCATATACAGTGGTCTTCATTAACTAGGCATTAGCTTCTCATTACTTCATCATGTTTGTGCCCCCTCAACAAAATTAAGTACTGTGTTTACCTTGTCTTTGGCAATTTTGGCCATTTTTGGATACTCTGGATTTTTCCTTTACACAGATTGTTTGTTTGTAGCTCCTAGCTTGCAGGTAAATGGACAGACCCAAAATATTCGCAACGACAGCTGTTGACATCCATATACAGTAGTCTTCATTAACGAAGCATTATCTTCTCATTACTTCATCATGTTTGTGCCCCCTCAACTAAAGTGATGTACTGTGTTAACCTTGTCTTGGGCTATTACAGCTGTTTTTGGATACATTGGATTTTGCCTTTGTACACATTTGTTAGTAGCTTCCCGCTTGCAGGTAAATGGACAAACCCAAAATATTGGCAATGGCAGCACATTCATTCTGTTGACATCCATATACAGTAGTCTTCATTAACTAAGCATTAGCTTCTCATTACTTCATCATGTTTGTGTCCCCTCAACTAAAGTAAAGTACTGTGTTGAACTTGACTTTGGCTATTTTGGCCATTTGTGGACACTCTGGACTTTGCCTTGTTATGGGGAAATTATAATTAAAATGGATATAGGCTAGTTTAAACAAAGAAGTTTTGCTTAATAATTTGATCAAATGGAAACAGTCCATTATACAAGTAATATGTATATCAATGTATCAGCAGAGTGTTTCTCCCTGCCTTTGTCTGTGCACCCTTATATACATGGCACAGAGAGTACATTTAAACTATGGTGTCAAAACACTGTCAAAGTAATGTATAACAGTTTGATGTTTGGTTTAGCAGATATATAGCATAGACATTATCGTAAAACATCCTACACAAGAGGCCCCATTTATACAGCCCTCTAGGGTCTTCCTGCGTATATCTGGTGAACATCAAAACAATCTAAAGCTCAGACGTACAGAAAAAAAGTTAACTCATGTGGTCATAATTCAAAGGACATTGACAATAAAAACAATAAAAAAATGTAACTTCTGCAACAATTTATTTTGAGATAAAAGAAGAGAGAATAAAGTTGCGAAAAAACCAACAGGCATTTGAGAACCAATGCTGGGTAGCTCTGTATATGCGACTGCACAGATTCTTCCCCTTGGTGATTTTAAGATCTTAAAATCTTTAATGTCTCACTCTATGTCCCCTCTCTAGCCCAGACCGACGCGAGGCAGGATGAGGATCCACTGCCTGGAGAATGTGGACAAGGCTTTGCAGTTTCTGAAGGAGCAGCGGGTTCACCTGGAGAACATGGGCTCACATGACATTGTTGATGGCAACCATCGCCTCACGCTGGGCCTTATCTGGACCATCATCCTGCGCTTCCAGGTACACACCTGCATATTCACATGTGCACACACACAACATGTATTTATTCTCAATATACAACAGATAGTTCTGACCCAGTTATTTGATTGGACAAGAGGCATTCCATGAGTGCCAATATTTCAGTCAAACGCACTGGGACTTTTAACTATTCATGTATCACTCCACTTTATCGATTTTCTTCTAATAACTGTTACTATACCAAAAAATTGATAACCTGTTAAAGTGACTCAACATATTTAACTTCACTGGCTGCATTATATATGGAAATAGACAAATGCAGATGACTACATGATACAAACATTGATGTATTTGATACAAAGTAGCTGACCTGCAGTAATGTGAAAACATATGTAACAAGCTATCGTGATGTTTAAGTGTTGCTTGGTAACAGTCCAGTCACGTGTTTGCCAACACAGAACCAGAGAGACATTTACAGTTTTTATTTCTACCGCTAAAATCCATTTGTCCAATCTATAGTCACATTTTCAATGTCAGTTCATGACCATACCTTTAACACAATTAATGTTGTTTACACACAAAATGCAGTCAATTAATGCATTTCTATAATGCTAATATTTTCTTTACAAATAAGCTTACCCAATACCAAAATTATGGATCTTTCTTGTCTATTTTACAAATGCTTACACACAACATGACAGAAATGAATCATCATTAGAGTCATTATTAGTCATTAGTGTGTAACCTACATATTTTAGGAATCTCGCTATTGCGTAGATGGTCTGATTGGGTCTTCATCAAAACACTTTTGAAGCGGCCATGTCTATAGTGATGGGTCTCTGTGTGATCCGGGCCTGAATGCTTCAATGGAGGGCATATCATTCTGAAAATCATATGGATGCTGAAGATTGTATAGATTACTATGGAACAGAACTGTGTATTTTTGTTTCTTTCCCTTCTGTTCCTTTATTGTTTAACTTTTTTTTACCTGGAGGTTAAATAGACAAGTTTAGACTCTTGACCAAATCTAAATCTTAAGTCTCAAAGTCTTAAATTTACTTTGAAATAGTGCTGCACGATTATGGCCAAAATGCTAATCACGATTATTTTGATCAATATTGAGATCACGATTATCTACCACAATTATTCATTTATTTTATGAACAATGTATTTTTATTGCACTCACATTATAAACAGACCACGGAAATCAATTCTATCTTGTGCTACATTTATTGACGTTTGGGGTGTTTCGAACAGGCATCGACAGTCAGCTACACGATCATTATGGGCCATAGCTCCACATGCCATGCCTACGCTGCATCTGGAAATATCACCAGTTAACATGGTCACCACTTAAACCGTAACACCAGTGCAGACAATTTGAAAGCACACTTTGCATGTGACTTGTTCTTGCTTAACATCACTTGCCCTAAATCCAAAATACTTCTAAACAACAGACGATGATCCCTTTCGAGGGACAAGCTCTACGTCTTCTGCTGCTGTCATACATTTTTTTGTTTTGCTGGTCTGCTGTCTTTCTATTAGGGATGTTACGATACCAGAAATCTAGTAGTCGATACCAATACCAGTGAGTGGGCTCCGAGTTACTATCACAGGGACCTTCGTGACTCAATGCCCGCACAAGAGTGCTCCTAGGGCGGGTAAACATTCACCGAGATCCCGATCGGTGCTCCGGAGGTATCAGGAAGCGCGAGGCGAAAAGCGTCGGTTAAAATGCATTGTAGTAAATTACAGCATACACACGTGAATGTTTGCAACGCAAATATGCAACGTATCCTACATAATTTAATTGCTTCAAGGCTGATTTTGTTTCGCGAACCATTGATGTCACATGACAATAGCGGAACTGCGGAACTGTTTACTTTTTATTCAACCAGTAAGATGGAAACTATGGCTGGAAAGTTTGAAGGCACCATTGGCATAGTTTACTGTACTGTTTTTTGTGAATGTAGTAGTCCCTGATAATCCACCTGGAATGCAAAGTACCCTTGCATTCCATTCCATTCTTCATTCTTTTCGACGAGTGGAGGCATAGCTGTAGCTACACTTCCATGGTACTGTACGCGCCCCAGGTTGGATATCCGGTACCTACGGTACTGTACAACAAGGAGTACCATCATGTTTTAAAAATGCTGGCATTGACTTAGTACCGAAGTATCGGTTTTCGTGACATCCATACTTTCTATTACTTTTCTACTCGGACTGCTGCCTCGCAACATCCAAGAAGGTTTTGTACATCCACATGCTGTTTTTGGAGGGTGCGTGCAAAGCCAAATTGGCTGCTGTTGGCGGGTGACTAGGAAGCGCTTGATTTGATATATAGCAGAGTTTTCTATGAGCAGAGCACGTATTTTTAACATCAATATCGCAGTCGATCATGTTCATTTAATTGTTGAAGCCAAAATCGTAATCAAGATCGATATTCGATTAATTGTGCAGCCCTACTTTGAAGTGAAGAGTGTTATCAGTGGTCGGTCCAGTGGCTACACCAAAGAGTCAACCAGCGACCTGGTGATTTCTGTTGATAAGCAGTCACTCCCACACGCACAGGCGAAAATACTTCAAAGAAGACATTTATTTATAAACAAAATGGTTAAGTCATGAATTTGCAAATGTATTAGAGTAAGATGCCTTTTTTGGGCAACTAATATGATTTCTGATGGCAAATATGAATGCGCATATGTATTATTGTAGCCAGACACAAAATCCATGGCAAATCAGAGATGCATTTCTATGTATGTTTCAGATTCAGGTAATAAGGATTGAAACGGAAGACAACAGAGAAACACGTTCTGCTAAGGACGCTCTGCTGCTCTGGTGTCAGATGAAGACCACAGGGTGAGAATCTAGTAGATTTGCTCAAGTTGTATTGTGATTTTTCTTTTGTGAGTGCGATTAATAACAAGGCTTTGCAATTTATAATTACCAACAAGGATGAAGGCCCTGAGGCTGGTCCCACACATGGGTCTAAGTACTGTACCATATGAACTGTGTTAACCCTGTAGAGTTCAAATTTGGAAGTAATAAAATACTTTTTTTTTTATCGTTCAGATGATGTTGTAGGAGGCCTCTAATGCAGAAAATACATGTTTTAAAAATATTTTAACTAGACTAGATGATATTTTAACAACATTTTTATGAAATCTTCAATTAATGGAAAAAATGTATTTTCTTTACAAATCGTTGTCTTTGATTAAAAAACGATATACATATTCTATAGTATGAATGAATTGTTAGAACCATATGTAGGCTATAAATGAATAAAGCTATACAGAGCCAATTACAGAGCTAGTGTTAATCATGTAGCTAGAGCTAATTATAGGAGATAGAGCTAATTATGTAATAATAATACAGGCTAATTGCCTGTATTATTATTACATGGTATATAGCACAAACACATCAATCAATCTGATTAGCTGCGATGCTAGCGGAATTTTTGGAACATACAGTATACATGTAACAATTACTTACACAAAAGTGAGTACACCCCTCACATATTTGCAAATATGTGAGCATATCTTTTCATGTGACAACATTGAAGAAATTACACTTTTCTGCAATGT